>JASGAU010381015.1:0-28715 GCA_030220045.1 Australoheros facetus
GTTTTTGAATGATCTTTTAGACTGAGCAGGTTCATGCTACTCAAACAGGCCTCTGCATTAGGACCAGGCTGTGCAGACATAGCAGCACTATCAGGAAGGGAAAACATAGTAGTGGACAAAGTTGGAGTCTTAAATGTGCTGGAAGGCCCAGTTGGTCCTAACAGGCAGGGAGCATTTTCTGCTGTCTTTCCAAGAGACTTTCCTACAGCTCTGGCTGAGTCTGTGTTGCTGTTTAATGCAGCTGGATGTTTAGGTGATTTTGCATGAGTCCTAAGTTGTGGGGCAGCCAGAGGTTGATTTTCAGCAGCCATTCTTGTGCTTTTGGGTTGAGACAGATTGAAAGATGGCAGTGTTTCTGGATCATGTTCACATATGGCTTCTTCTTCTTTGCAACATAGAGCTTTAATCTGCATTTGTGGGTAGCAGGGTGAACTGTGTCCACAGACAACAATTTCTGGGAGTGCTCCTGAGCCCATGCAGCAATTTCCATGACAAACTCATGCCTGTTTATAATGCAGTGCTGCATGAGGAGCCAAATATCATGGACATACAATATTGATTTTTGGCATTTTTTCCAGATTGGTGAACCTCTGCCCTCTTTACTTCTGAGAATCTCTGCCTTTTCAACATACTCACTTTGTACCCAATCATTTTACTGACCTGTTGCCAATGAACCTAATTAGTTGAAAAATGTTCTTCCAGCTGTTTTTCTTTTAGTACCACTTACTTTTCCAGCCTTCTGAGATGTGTTGATGTCAGCAAATACAAAATGAGCTGGTATTTTTCATTAAATAGTAAAATATCTCAGATTAAGCATTTGAAATGTTTTCTATGTTCGATCGTGAATAAAATATAGGTTTATAAGATTGCAAATCATTGCATTTTGTTTTTTTATTTACATTTTACACCGCCTCCAAACATTTCAGACTTGCATTTGTAAAGTCTGAAACATGAAGAGTTTCTACAGAAACAAAAAATAGGGGGAAAAAAAGGTCAATATTTAATGCAGTAATATCTGCAGTTATGTCCCCTCCTTTTTCTGCCCCAGTCAACAATGTAGGCACACTGCCTTGCTTCATTCCCTGCAAATTCCTTGAGTCTGATGAACTGGACAAGGTCAGTGGTACCTCAGCAATATATACTTAAAGATGCCTTTTGATTTTTTTTTCTATGTACAAACATATGTTATATTGATATTTGGTGTTGCTCATCAAAACCTACTGAGTGAATGATTGAGCTCTAACAAATTCATCCATGTTTACCTGCTATCTTTGCCTTTGCCTAATGGCTCTGGTAGATATAATAGCATCACCTGCATGTGTGTGCATCCTCATGTGCATGCACGTAATAAACAGATCAGTTACCTGGTGCACAACTTTGCAGATAAGTTAGAAATTTCCACTAGAAAATTATGACTAACTTAGAGATTGTGTCTATTGACTCCATTTGCATAATTATTACTTTTATTGGTAGTAAGTTTCACAGCAGATATCATCATAATGTTGAACATCAGGGGGTCCAGCAAATAATAAAATCCTTTTAGAAAAATCTAGATTGTATCCACCCTAAAATATTGCAATGCAGTTCTTTAGATATAAATAGAGATTACTGAGGACTCATGTTTCTGTATGCTTTCAGACAATTACCAGAGTGATAAACTGCAATGTGAAGACTATGACCAAGGTAAGAATATGGTTTTGGAAACCAGTAAATTTCAGGTCATACCATATTGTCTTGATGACAGTGTTCAAAAGACAACCTACACTATCTTCAGATTTTCACTAAGTAAATTTCTTACCAACAATATTAATATTTATGTCTGTCATTAAATTAAGCACATGTAAAGGATATTGTATAATTCTTTGAATTGTTCTAAAACAACTTTTTCCATTGTTACATATGAATCAAATCTGAACTTTTTTTTTTTCTCTTTTGTCTCCAGATGTGCAAAATGATTCTCCCAGGCATGGCAAGCAGGTTTCCTATCCATGTTTTCTTCATTAGATCTAATGTGTAAAGTAATGGTTCATAACGTGTAATTAACACTGTGTTTGTGGTCACAAATATAGTTCAGTGTTTGTTGTATTTACAGGGGGAAAGGGATGATTTTGAATGTTTCATCTGGAATCGCCTCAATTCCATTTCCCCTGTACACCTTATATGCTGCATCAAAGGAAAGTTTAACATCAGTGGTACACTTTTAGTTCTCCATGTCCAGGTGTGCTATGATCCCTCACAACATTTTAAACTGTGTTCTTATAGGTGTTTGTGGAAAGATTTTCTCAAGGTCTGCAAGCTGAATACAGAGATAAAGGGATTATTATACAGGTATTTTGATCCACTTTCAGACACCATTTCAAGGTCTTTAAATAAAAGGAAGGGGAATGATTTTATTTTGAATTAACTTTAAAGTCTTTCAATTCTTGAACTCTTGTCATAAATTTTCTTTCTCTCAAACTGTTTTCAGTCAGTGGCTCCGTTTGGGGTATCTACACGAATGACAGGTTACCAGCAAACTAGCACGGTGACTCTGTCACCAGAAGACTTTGTAAAATACTCGCTGCAGTACATCAGAGCTGGAGAGAAAACAAATGGCAGCATCTGTCATATAGTTGTGGTAAGACTTAGTGTCACAATCATCTCATAACACCAAAAAACTGCCTCCAAGAGACTGACCTGTGGTTTTGTGTGTGTGTGTGTGTGTGTGTGTGTGTGTGTGTGTGTGTGTGTGTGTGTGTGTGTGTGTACAGGCCTGGTTACTGCAGACTATTCCACCTAAGTTTCTCTATGCAGAACCTGTGATACAACACCTACAAGACTATGTCAAACAGAAAGTAATGCAGAAGGAATTACGCTCAGCATCAAAATCAACTGTTTAAAATACAGCAATAAACTGGAAGAATTTGTATGAAATATTTCTAGCTGTAAATAAAGAGTACAGTAATCCCTCACTTATTGCGGGTGTTACGTTCCAGGACCACCCGCCATACAGGGACGCTATATTTATTTTAATACTTATACATTATTTTAGTAGTTATACACTATTTTAAGTTCCTCCCCTCACACTTATACACTACATAACACTTTCCCATTCCCTTAATAATCTTTCCCACTGTACCTGTTTCTTTGAAAACACTCCTTAAATGTTCATACATACACTAAAAGTGTTTTAAAAACCCGCGAAACAGCGAAAATACCGCGATAAATATTTTACACTAATATTGATTGAAAACCCGTGAAACAGCGAGTCCGCGAAAAGCGAACCGCGAAATAGGGAGGGATTACTGTATTATGTATTATTATATAACTGATTAATGTAATTTGTAAAAGTATTATTATATACTTGTGTACTGTATGCATATTACTATGATGTGGGCAGTCAGGTCCATAAGTATATGGGCAATGACACTATTTTAATAATTTTACCTCTGTACACCACCACAGGGGATTTTAAATCAAACAATCAAGATGTGATTTAAGGGGTTTAACATACTGTTTAACTGTTTAGGAATTACTGATATTTTTAAATACAAATTTTGGAGGCTCAAAAGGAATTGGACAAAGTAACTTAATTTTAAATATCAGGTTTGTTTTTAATACTTTTTCCATCCATGTTTTAATACTTGAATGAAAGTCTGGACCGATGAGAATCACCAAATGCCGTTTCCTCCCTTGAGATGCTTTCACAGGTCTTTACTGCAGGTGCCTTCAGTTGCTGCTTGGTTGTGTGCATTCAATTTAGTCTTCAGTATCTGAAAATCATGCTCTGTTGGGCTGAGATCAGGGAATGGACTTGTCCATTGAAGAATATCACATTTCTTTGGCTTGAGAAACTGATGGGTCGCTTTAGGTCATTATCCATTTGCACTGTGAAGTACTGACAAGTCAGTTTTGCAGCATTTGGCTGAATCTGAGTCCTGTCCAGTTCAGAATTCATGCTGCTACTTCTATCAGCAGTCACATCATCAATACACACTTGTAACCCAGTTCAAAAGACAGTCAAACATGCCCAGGCTGTAACATTGCCCCCCATGCGTGACAGATATGGTGGCATGCTTCGGCTTATAAGCTCTTTCTTTCCTTCTCCATGCTTTTCTCTTCCCATCAGCAAGTTAATCTTGGTTTCATCTGTCCAAAGATTTATTTTTTTATTTTTTGGAACTATGCATGCTCCTTTACATGTTTTCTGGCAAAGTTTAATCAGGCCTTCTTTTTCTCGACTGGAACCAGTGGTTTGCATCTTGTTGTAGCGTTTATGTTCATACAAGGATGGGATTAAAAGTTCATAGGCTGACCTTGATGCAATGGTCGAACTTGACCAAATGTCTCCCCTGCAGTCCACTCACATCTTCCACTGGTGTTCCAGCGCTTGGATTCCTGTGGTATAGATGCTCTCATCCTGACCCTCAAAAACAGCAGATATGACCTCATCATCAGTCTGATACTGCTTCCCAGTCAAGTGTTGTCAAGCATTGTCCTGGTGAAACAGGACCCCCTTCGTCAGTTTTCCGTTTTGCCTTGATTGCCTTTCGCAGCTGCCTCAGCAAGTTGGCATAGTATTTTCCATTGATAGTATGGCCCTGTTGAACACAATGCCCTTTGCATCCCAGAAGATGAAGACCATCATTTTCCCTGCCGATGACACCACCTTGGCCTTCTTTGGTGGGGGAGAAGACGGGTGTTTCCACTGCATGGACTGCTGTTTGGTCTCTGGCTCAAAGTGGTGAACCCAACATTCATCTTGGGTGAGGAAATGTTCAATAAAACCTGATGTTTCAAAAAGTGACAAGTTCGCCTGTGACATGACCGGCCTGGTGTGCTTCTGATCAGGCGTCAAAAGTCGTGGCACCCACCGAGCAGAAACCCTTGACATGTCAAGTTCGTAATGCAGAATTTTATTAACTCATTCACAGGAGATGCTTACAGCATTAGCTACCTGAATAACAGTTAAATGTCTGCCATCCACCACCATGTGGAGAACGCTGTCAGTGTTTTCTTGGATGGTGGCTGTGGCAGGACGTCTGGACCTTGGGTCATCTTCAAGGCTCTCCCTACCCCTCTTGAATTTAGCTGCCCACTTTTGCACAGTTGATAAAGCTGGAGCATCATCCCCTAATGTAGCAACCATGTCAGCATGAATGTTCTTAGGAGCTAACCCCTTTTTCTGCAGATATTTGATAACACCACAGTGCAAAATTTGATCCATTTTCACAAAATGTCTCTAGTACCACTTTTTCAAGTCCACAATTCTGTATCCAATGTGGGTTCAACTGGAAAGAAAACATGCTAACACACTTAGCATCAGTAAAGGTTGAATTTAAGACATGCCAAATTTAATTACTGTATGATAACTCCTTCTTAGTCAGTCTATGAACTTTTCAGCCCACCCTCGTAAAGGCATTTCTTGATTGTAGACTTTGACACGCCTACCTCCTTGAGAGTGTTCTTGATTTGGTTTGATGTTGTGAAGTAGTTTTTCTTAACCATCAATAATTCTGCCATCATCCACTTTAGTTGACCTCTGTGGTCTTTCAGGCCTTTTGGTGTTGCTGAGCTCACCAGTGCATTCCTTCTTTTAAAGAATTTACCATATTGTTCATTTGGCTACTCCTTTTTGCCATCTCTCTGATGGGTTTATTTTGTTTGCTTGTTTGTTTGTTTTTCTCAGTCTAATGATGGGCTCCCTTATTTCTACTAATATATCTTTGGACCTCATATTTAAAATTCCAGTGAACAGCTACAGTACTAAACGAAACAGAATAATGGAGGAATAGGCCTCACCTGGCCATGAAACTGCTTGTCAGTCAACTGTCCAATTACTTTTGAGTGTGTGTGAAACTGGGAGACTGTGTATACAATAGCTGTAACTTCTACACAGTTAATGCAATACTTCTGTTAAACCCCCCTGAATTAAAGGTAAGAGTCTGCACTTCAATCACATCTTAATTGTTTGATTTAAAATCCAGTGTGGTGGTGTACAGAGGCAAAATTGTCTCACTGTCCAAATACTTCTGGACCCAAATATATTAAAATATATGCAGTAGTACTCCCTGAACTTTTACCCTGTGGAAAGCATGTCTATAACTTATGTTCTTCCTTTTTTTTTCTCCCTTCAAAATCTTAGTGTTACAGTGACTGATGTTTGTTGTTTCTTCTAAAAAAATTATTCTTCTATGATGAAGTGTTTATCCTTCTTTGATCCTCCACTTTAACAGTTCAGATATGTATCTCTTACCCTGCACAGCTATTAATTCTGATGCCATTCAACGTTAAAATTTGCATTATTTTCTCAGCCTCAATATGTGACTAAGCAATGATAGTACTGACAAAAGTGTATCTGTGTGTGTGCACGCGTGTGTATGTCTACATATCTTGTAGCAACATAAGTAATATTGATAATAATGTCACCTTATCTGCTGAACAGAAGGAACTGTCTTGTTCCGTTAAATTACCCCTACACACACACACACACAGGTGCACACTTTTAACAGTCATTAGTATCCTCTATTCCCCTCTCAGATTGAGAAAACATTTGATTACATGATAGACCTACCAGATTATGCTAGTGTCAGTCACCATTCTAATCCACAGAAGACAGTTTGGGACTTATGAGCCTTTACCTGCAGCTTCAGGAACTAGTTTCACAGTGTTCTGCAAATAGAATGATAAGCAGTGTTTAAAGAATACAAACCATTCCCTCATCATGTATGAATGTATATGCTGACACACACAGCCACTTTAATTAGCATGTGCCTCAGTGATGTCTGACCTAAGAGGGTCACTAATCACAAGGTGACAGGGGCGTTTAGACAACAATGATGAATGATCCTCCCCATGAGAAATAGTGCAGGGAATAAGAAAAAAGGAGGCGCAAGAGAGGGGAAGAAGGTCAGAATGACCCCGAGTTTAGATAGTCTATGCCTGGTCTGAATGTTTAAAAAAAAGAAAAGAAAAAGAAAACAAAAGAATAGAAAAGAATGACCAGTCCACAAATTAGAATAATATACAGTACCAGTCAAAGGTTTGAACACACTTACCCATTAGTGTGTCCAAACCTTTTTGGCAGAGGAGTAAAATATCATTATGAATGCAAATTCAGATGATATTGTCAGTTCAACAGGTTAGTTTTAAACATGGTTTTTTGACTTTGCTGTCTTTCTGGGCCCAGATATTCATGCATATTTTATATATATATATATGTTAGCTTAATTTCTTTTGATATTGATATGCATAGGAAGAGTAAAACTCAGAATGTACTTTATTTAAAAAAATAAAATAAAACTGAATGTGTCATGTCCCGGGGGTTTGGTGTGTGTGTGTGTTTTCTGTTTGTCTCTCCTCCATGTTGTGGGCTTATGGGAGGCGGTCTCCTGAGTCTCCTCCCTTCCTGGGCGCACGTTCTGGGCGTCGCATCTCCACACCTGGGACTGATCAGATCATGAGGCAGCTCTTCTTAAGCTGCCGACAGACCTTCAGTCTTCGCTGGATCATTGACTGAGTCTCAATTAGTGTCGGCTGCTTTCCTTGTGCGATTCTCGTTGTTTCCTGTGACTTACAATGTTAATTTGTAACTGACAAATATGACTTTAGTTTTGTAATATTTATACGGCAAATCCTTGATTTCCACTGTAGTTTGACAGACACTGCATCTCTGAGCCAAACATGTATCCAGAAAGTCTGTGGCCACATTTAACTTATTCCAATGTGTCTGTTTTTGTTGCACATCTTTGTTTATTGTAGTTTTTTCTGACCTGCCCTGAGTCTACAGATGTAAATTAGCAGTTTTTCTATAATTTGGCATTTTTACAGCTGATATTTTTGATATATAAACTTAGCACAAAAAGTAAGGAAATTTGTGTTTGGGTTGACTATTTCTTTGTTGTAACAAAGCTTCTTGGCAATAAAGCTTATACCACTGGAAAGCCTATTTATTTCCCCTTAAATGGTGCAATGTTTGCAGAGAAATGCATTTGTGGGTTGCGCCCATGAAAAACTGCTATTGACTCTTGCTTCGTGTTGTTGATTGGATTGGATGGTTGAAGTCTGAAGAAACATGACATACTGGCAATTTAACAAGTTCTTCATTTAACAAACAGGGGCTTCAGTAGCATGTGGAAGAACCATACACAGCCACAACAGCCTGGCACCTCCTCCTCATGCTGGTCACCAGCTTGGTCACACACTGCTGTGGGATGGCATCCCATTCTTCAGCCAGCATTTGTTGCAAATCAGCCAATATGGTTGTGTTGGTCACTCTGGCATAAACAGCACATCTAAGCTGATCCCACACGTGTTCAATGGGGTTGAGGTCAGGACTTCTCCAAGTTTTTATGAAGGTCAGTCAAATTAAGTTATACAGTTGTTTTCATCAATGCTATGAGCAGTAATAAAACACTGCAGTGCAGCCAGGATTCAAAATTAAACCAAGTCTTTCTTGGTGTTTAGGTCAGGAAACAAAATGAGTTTAGCTATGATGTGAACAGGTTTCTAAAGAGTTACAGTAAAGTGCAGGATCACCTCTCACCCTATGACAGCCTATCCCAGCTGTGAGAGGCGCAGCATACTCTGGACAGAGCTAACACACAGAGACAAGCAACCATTCATGTTCACATTCACACCTACAGTCAATTTACATTGGACTGTGGGAGGAAGCTGGAGTACCTAGTGAGATCCCACACAGACACGGGGAGAGCATGCAAATTCCACACAGAAAGGCCCCAGGCTGGATTTGAAACCAGGACCTTCTTGCTGTGAGGTGACAGTACCGTCCTTAATGTAGTATTGTTTTAAAAATCCTGTTTGATACACTTTGAAAGAAATAAACATATGTTTTGTATATCACCTAAAATCACAAATCTGTCAGCTTTACATTCTAAAGAATACCCAACACCTATGGGAAGCTGGCATAATATGCATATGACATAACTGAAAACAAGTTTATGGTTATATTAAAGTCAGTCATTTAAAACACCAATCGTCTCACATGTAGCGTCCTCTTCTGTAATAGACTGTAAACCTGCCTAGGATATACCGCAGTTAGGATAGGCTCCAGCCCCCCTGCGACCCTGAGTTTAAGCTGTTCAGAAAACGGATGGATGTTGTTCTCGTGTTAACGTTCTTCATGGCCACTAGAGGGCACAATATATAAAGGTTTCATCATGCCTTCTGAGAGCTGCAGCAAAATTCCGACAATCAAATGTAGTCAAACTGCCAGTTTAATTTAATGTAGCGACACTATTCTCCACCACGGGGATTTTCCATCATGTGTGTTGAGCTGTAATATTTGTATAAATGCATCTACTTCAAAGCTGCAGGCTTTGCAACCTGTGTGTGCGTGTGTGTGTGTTACCTGCAGTTAAAATCAAAAGATGTTTACCCCCGGTTGCTCAACAGCAGGGACTTTCCTCTCCCGAGGTGATCTGCAATTTATGGGTATGGGTGGCAACGCAATTATGACACCTCTTAATTTACAGTTTACCTTTCAAAGCCTTTCTAACATCAAGTGTAGTTCTCATAGGTGATATTTCACTTATTTTACAGACTCATCACTGTGGGTGAGCTTTTCCTCTACGCATGCAGAATGAGGGTTGTTGCCATCAGATGGATCATATTTTGGTACAAATATTAAGCCCAGACTGCCTGAAGCCTCCAGCAGATGATAAATTCATTAAAGAAGGGGCCAATAGAAAGTTCTTATTTCAGAGGATGACTATGGCTTACATGGGTGGTCAGGGCTCTGAAGACACCTTATTTATGGGGATTGGTTGTGCGTGCATACATATGTCTGTGTGTATGTGTGTGTGTGTTTTCAAGCAGGGGGTAAGAAAAGGAGAGCCTTTGAGGATGCTCCCTGTGTGACTCCTCTCTCCTCCCTGGACACTGCTTGTGTGTTGTTTTAGTAAACAGAAGGGTCCAAAGATGATCCAAGACAAGCACATTGCCACTGAAGCCCACCCAGGAGCCAAGGTCAGGACTGCTAACCTTCAGACACTAAACCAATCTCACAAAAAAAAATAAATTCTAGGTTGACTCAAGTGTTTAGTTTGAAATTGGAACTATTTCTACCTTTATGCTTGCAATGTAAAATGAAGGTAACAATTAACCCATATAAAGGGGTGTTGTAAAGACTACATATACTTATGTACTTAACTGGCCAAACAAATGTACATACTATACTTTTAACTCCACATTGCCTCTTTTAAATCAGTGCTCATCAGTATCAATAGGTGAATATTCATAGAAGCTGAAATATTTCTGCAACATAATTACCGTCTTGTTTTTCAAACTTTGTGGCTGAGCACATGAACATTTAATTCGCACAGAGGAGCTCTAGGAGGTCATTATTTCTCCCAGCAGTTATAATACCTACAGCTTTGCTGCCATCCAGGACTGGGTTCTTTGAAACTCAAGAAGATAATTTCAATCCTTCATCTTCTTCAAAAGAGCAGGCTGTCAGGGACGAGCTGGACTGTCAGCGAGGGAAAGCAAACAAGTTGAAGGAAGAGGGACAAAAGAGACAAAAGTTTCACAGAGATGGATGGATTGAAAAATAAAAGGCAAGTGACTTCTCTGAGGGCCTGTGCTCACATATGGCTAGGCTTTGCTTGTATAGCCTCACTTCAAGGCGAAGGGCCCTGCAAACATAAACAGTAGAGAGGCTGCAGCTGGAGCGGGGAGGCAGTCGTTTGCTCACCGAGACCTCTCTACACTAAACAATGGATCAAGTGACGCACAGGCCTTTGGCAGTGCAACAGAGACCCAGGCTGCTCAGAAAAGCCTTTCTTCCGTGCGTTTATATCTCTACTCTCTCAATATTTACCTCATGGGAAAACACACAATTTTCCATTCCTTTTTGTTCTGAAAACAGCAAAAGAGTAGACCTCCCATTTCCATCTCTTCCACCTTAAGTGCAGGGCAGGGTCAAAAAGGACAAGTGCCCTTTTGTGCAAAAATTTTAATTTAATTAAAAATATTACATGATTTTTGATGACTGTATTACTCCAGCTAAAAATTTCCATCACTAAATTTTTGCCACAGCTTGGTAAGGGTGTAGGGATGAAAAGATTAAAGCTAAGATTCACACAAACTCCTACGCTGATATTCCCACACAAGACCGTGATAAGGAGAAGCAAACAAAATGAGGATTAGTCTCCCTTACTGTGTGAGTCACTGCATTAGAAACTTAGTTTGTACAAGTGTGTGTGCGTGTGTGTATGCATCTGTGTTATATCTCTTTTATGATGGCACAATGGGGAACGGAAGGGCTCGGAAGCTAGTGAATTAACCCAAATTACAGCTAACAGTTGCCCAGACAACTGGATAGGAATGAGGGGCAAATGGTGTGTAATTTTGTAATGAATGGGGAGTTCTTTTTCACATTTGGAGACCTCCTCTGCCTGTTACCGTAACAGGAGGACTCTGTATCCCTCCAAAGCAGTTGTTGCTTGCTGAGTCACCTAAATGAGTGCATTTTTTTTTTAAATACACCTTGTATAACAACTTTTTTATCTGTTCCAATATTATCAACTATGATGGCCAGTTCAGTTCATTCTTTAATAAGTTAAATTACTGCAATAACTCTGAGGACAATTATAGGCTAATGATTTNAGCTCTAAAAAAAAAAAAAAAAAAGCCCTGACAACTAATTTTCTCAGCCAGCACCTTAGTTTGAGTTATGGTGATGAGTTTTAGTGAAGTCATGAGAAATTTGTGCACTTGTCTGCTCTTCTGACTGATTAAACGTGTGAAGGGGGTTAGCTAGAAAGGTTAAGTAGCAGCACAATTATTAAAATAAAGATCTGGTGATGGACGGTGTTTGCTTACTGCTCGACTAGGATTCATTCACACCCACAGTCCTAATGAGGAAGATTAAAAGAGTTTTTGAGCTCTTAACGTCACAGTGAAATGCAAGTTACACAAGGATGTGAGCATTTTCAGTGATCTGGAATTTGTGCACACTGTACAGGGAATCACGGCTGAAGGGATTTAAGTACAAAATTCAGATACCTGTAAATGTCGGTGTGGCTTGGCACATAGTGTGACAAATGCAGGAACGAGACCCCACACACCTATGATGTGAGGTCAGAAAAAAGGAGGACAAGGATGAAATGTATTTGATACGGTTCTAACTGATAAATATGACGTCTTGATAGCCATCCGTCCACTGAGACCATTTCTGATGTGGACTCAACTAAAGAAATGGCAACAAATTGTGTTTTTTGACAGGTAGCTAGCAACAAAATGGCTATAGATACCATTTAAATGCTCAGTAAACATTTAACATAGAGATATGGAGTGAAGATCTAGGATTACTTTTGGGAATGTTTTTATTTTGCAGTGTCTTTAAAATGAAATAGTTTATGGTGTAAGTTTTTTGGTTGCTTTGTTTTGTGCATTTATACATGAACTATTTCTTAATCTGCAACAGTGTGCAGATGTTCTTGACAAGCTGCAGAGTGAATGTATGGAAACCTGATCCAAAGATGACTAGAAGCTGAGGTCAGAATGGGTCACAACACTCATTCACAGTTTTTTACAAATCAAATCAAACTAGGTGTGACAGTCTGACCTTTGAAAATAAACTTACAGGTTCAGGGCCATCACTTTGCCTGACTGTGCTGCATTTAAAAGGCTCACAGACATCCAGGTTATTGTGGCAGGAAATATAAACAGACTTCTCAACCTTCCCTTGACACATAAAGACAAGAAACTAATAGGAGGACTGGAAAAGCAGTCTCTTTGGTGGGATTTCTTGTAGCTCCATCTCTGGGAAACGACATCACAGTATGTAATAAAATAAAACACAATCATCCACCTGACTTGAGACATTGTCAGTTATAAGGCATGGCAGTAGAGCCAGATCCTTGGTATAATAGTGTAGTTAGCATTAGAAACATAAAAGCTTTGTTTGCCACTGAGCCATGCTAACTGGCCTCCATTAGCCTGTAACCACTGCCAGCCAGTTGGTGAGCTTCACCATTGCCTGGAAAACACTGCCGCTGCTCTGCTATCACCCTGGAACCAGACTGTGAACACAAAACGAAAGATAGGGATCTGCAAATCTGTTTTGGATGAATCAGAAACAAAGAGAAGAAAATGTTTGGGAGGTTTGGAAGAGAAAGGGCTTTTGACTCTATGAACAGGTGTGACAGATGTGTGGCTTCTAATTCTGCAAACCGCCATGATCTACCACCCAGAAGTACGCACACACACCATTTACCGACCTGCATGATTTGTTGAGGCACGTCTTGTTTACTGATAGCTATCAGCAGCTTCTCATTTCTGCTACACAGAAACAGAGCAGCTTTCTCTGAGAATTCATTTACATCGACGCAACAGTTGAAAGAGGTCAAACACAGCTGTGTGCTACAGCACAGAAATGTGCACTCAATTTTTTTTTCATATTAAGGCAAAACTTGTTAACAGAGATTGAGAAATTTAACTTCCACTAAAAATATAAGATGATGGGTGGTTGGAAGGGTGTGAATACTGCCTTCCATCCCTCATCTCACTGTTCCACTTAGTCTTGAATTGCTTATTGTTATTACTCTAATAGCACAGCAGCTTTCCCCTCTGAGGGGCCTTTGAGGCAGAACTGCACAGAGCCACAGATTGGTCAGATTACAGCACAGATGACTACAGGGAACCCTCACCATCTACACTGTGTAATGCCCACTCTCTTGGGAAGTGGGAGGCAGCAGAGAGTGCGGAGTGACGGAGACTAAACAGCCATTAAGGAGTTTTAAGTGATATTTCTGCAAGCCCACCAAAATGTCTTGGGTGACAATTATGGTATCCCTATCACAACAGTGGATAGATTTGCTCCATCAGTCCCAGTCACACAGGTCTAGAGACCAGTCGTTAACCCCCTAGCAACCACTGGTTGTCAGGGAAAATGTGTTTTCCCTGCCATCAACCACCTAGCAAATGAAAATTTGAATTTCAGTCATTCAACAGTTGCTAGAGGTTGCAAGGATTTGGGGATGTCAGAGGGTGGCTGACTGGGCTCTAGGCCTTTGTGACTGTGATTTAAAATCACATCAGCTGAGGCAAAATTTTGAGTGGTGACATTACAGTGTGCACTCCTGCCTATGCTGAAGCCAAAACATTTCCATGCTGATGAGATCTGAGCTTGAGATTAGTCAATTTTACTCTGAAGTTGAACTTTTTTGGGTTCTTTTCCTCTATTGTTGGAAACAGTTCAGTCAATTTACAACTATGATGACAAAGTAGAGCGTTCAGCCGGAAGTTATGTGTAGGTGAAAAAAAAAAAAGCAGAAATAAAGCAACAGACAGAACATGCATATACTTTTATGAAAACTGTTTCTCTAAGATTCAGTTCAATCTTTTCTAGAGTGACTAAACCCAAGTTTATTTCTGTAACAAACAATACTGTGTTCAGAATTCACTCACTGAACATTAATTTTTTTTAAAATAAGTAAACAATAAAGACAATTTAAAAGATTCAATCAAATGAAACAATAAAAAAAAAAAAACCCATAAAATTTGATGAGAAAGAGAACTGTAAAAATGTTTACGGTTCCAACTTAAAATGTTATTTTTTCCACAGGAACTTCTCATTAGTTTTCCAGAGACTCTTGCTCTCCTTCTCTGCAGACACAGTTCTAGCTGCAAAGTTAGTGGTAACGCAAACTCTCTGCACTTCTTCTGGGTCTGTTAATCTATTGATACTCTCCTCATTACCCTCATTCAGGATCTCCCAGAAGTCCTTGCGACTCCCCTTCGGTGCCTGTGCTGATGTTTTGAACTGGCGTGTAGTTTGGGTGCGTAAGCTTGAATTGGGATCAGGAGTGATTGCGGATGGCGAAAGCGTGGTGAGACTGGCATTTACAGACGCTGCACATGGTGTTTTGGGGGTGCTCCTGTATTGAGCACTCTTGGATTTGGGTTTTAGCAAGTCATCTAGGATCGAGGTATCCCCTATCAGATCTGTTAATAAGGAGTGATTGGTGGAGACAGAAGGAGCCTGAGAATTTTCCCTCTGCCCTTGCAAAGTTTCACTCGTCCTCAAAGATGATTTCTGCTCTTGCTCTCTTCCTTGCGCTGTGGGTTTGGATACCATGGTGGAACTGCCATGGCTGAGGTCCGAAGAAGGGGCATCTCTGTCTGTGCAGTTCAGGCAAGCAGCAGCCTTCCCAGACCCCAGACCACTGCTGCTGACTCGAATGCCGCCCAGACCACCACCAGCTATGTGGGCTCCAGAAGTAGAAACACTACCTCCCTTTGTCCGCTTGAGTCCTCTGGCACTGCAGACCATCTCGTCCTGCTCCTCTGACTCAGGACTTGGAACATCACTTAGAGGTTCCTGCACATTCCTCTGTGAGATTCTTTGCTTTTTGCGAGGTTTTGAAGCGTCCCCTTTTGAGTTTCTAGCCTTTTTCTGTGGCACAGAGGCTTTGTTTTGCAACGTTTCACATTTAGTTCTGGGATTCTTTTGAGCAAATAGCGAGTTTTTTGTGAGTTCTGAAACATTCTTTTGTGGAGTTCTGGTCTCTGAGGTAGCAGCTGAGGGGGAGGTTTGTGCTGAAACAGGTTGTGGGAAGTTCTTTTTAACCGTATCCGCCAAGTCAGGGAGGTTCAATGAAGTGTAATACTGCTGAAGCAAGGCCAGCCTGTGGGTTGAATTTTTTCTCAGAATATCAACAGCAAACTGGTAAACTGAGGGAAATTTGAATTTTTCTGCCATTTCCTCCAGCTGTTGCCTGGGGGGAAAAGATAACAAAGGAAAAAAAATTTTTAAAAATCAAAAGACTGTTATATACTTGAAGACAACAAGATATTTTTTTAATGAATGGCTTCTCCTAACCTATATTTACAAAATGCACAGTAAGATCAAGATGAGAATCTGGCACTTGTGATCATCAAGTGCTTTAAAATTACACTCTTTGAAAAAGCCACAAAGCCTATCCTATTAACCAGATATTGAGTCTGGCCTAACTTATGATAAATAATACATATTCAGGTTCATATCCAGAAAGCAGCGCAGTGTGAAGTATTTTTCCTGAGCTCCTTGGTAGTCATTAAAACGCTGCTCTAACAAGTCATGGGGACAGAAATACCTCAAAGTCACTGGTGGTAAAGCAGCATTATGGTGGTGTTACTAACATTTGTGGCTTTTACTGGAAAAAACAATAAATAAAAGTAGGGGCAGTAAAACGTGAAGCGCATGTGGATTTTAATCATTAAACACCAAGGTTAACTGAGGCGATATCAATATAACTAGTGTGTATTTTTGCTCCCTGGTGAGCCTCCAGGCAGAGATACAGCCTTCCCCTTGGGGAGTGAGACTGGAGCCACAACCGGTGTCTGTGTGTCTGCATACGAGCGTTGAGGAAAGGGGTGGAGGTGATGCAGCAGAGCAGAATCGTGTATTTGAGCGGTATGCATGCGAGTGTGTGTAAATGCTTGTTAGGATGTGTGTGTATATGGATCAGAGTGGGTTTGGAAGTCCTAAGGCGATCATTTTTGGTTAGTCCCAGGAGGGCTGTGGTTGTGAAGGGGAAAACTCCTGCACTGTTGGGCATGGTCATAACTGGGTAATCTTTGGCATGATGCTGGGAAATAGGTGGAAGGAAAAGCTCAGAGGTGGTCCCTCACTAAATACACAGACAGACACACACACACACACAATTACTGAGGCCCAGGTGGGGGCACTCAACACTAGATCGCCGGTAGGTTTTGGCCTCCTTCCTCACTCCTTTCCTTTCCTTCCCTCCCCATTACCCCTACTTAACATTCCTCTCATTCACTATCTTGTTTTTTTTTTCTATCAGAACTTTTTACTCTTTTGCTGCAGTTTCCTTTAACTAGAGTCATTCTTCCATCGTCTTTCCTACGTCTTCACCATCCAACCTCTTTTGCACTTGACCTTTCTTCTGATCATAAATCCGTGATGTTAGCTTCTACTACTTAATCTTACTCCGTTTCTACCTGCAAATGGCTTTGGGAGTCTCGCCAATGATGAAGGTGTTGTGTCTGGTGTGGTGCACACTCTTGCTGGTAAAAATGACTGGATGATCCACACTGAGCTCCTGCGGCTTGATAGTGGAATGGCAGGGCTCACTGTCTGGCAAGCTCGCTGACAAACTCTGGTACAATCAAACAAGAGTAAAGTTTTATAGATCCACTCATTGTCAAGTTACCCAATAACTATATAGCTTATAATACAGGAGTTGTCTCTAAACTTGCAAAAACAGCTTTTTTAATTAAAACAATTAACAAATACTGCACAACAATAATTTACAAGTAACATTCCTATGTGAGAAAAAAAAAGCCCATTGTGTTTGTATATTGGGTGAAATGACCCTTTAACTAGCCATCAACACAGGGCTAAGGGTATGGTGTTTGACTGGGGGATCTATATTATATGAAGAATCAGTGGACCAGAACAGTGTTTGAAGTTTGCACCTCTTGGGTCCCGAGGTGATTGGCTGGGAGCTGCGAGTACATTTTGCGTTCAAACACATCCCATACAGCAGCTCTACTGATCAGCTCCTCTGCTTTGCTCCCACCCACCACGCGCTGGTTAGAGTGGGTGTACACCACCTCCTGTACATCTCCTTAAAAAAAAAAAAAAAAAAGGTACATAATTAATGCTGAAAGTTAGTTTATTAAAATGTTTTGATCATTGTTAAAAGACGTACTGGAACTAACCTAGCATGTTGTCAATAGTTCCATTCTTTTCTTTAGATACCAGGGACGTCCGACTTTTCAGACCTGTGAATGAAGCAGCCTTCGGCATTACTGCTTCTTTCTCTGCTGTGCCTGTTGCGGCTCTTCGCCTCTGTTTTTGCAGTTCAACTCTGGATCTTTCTGTCTGTGGACTTGCATATTCGTCATCTGAAGATGAGAATGTCTCTATATTTACCGTGTATTTTGATCTTCTTTCATCCCTTTCACTTTGCCTCTTTTTATTGTGGTTTAGCCTTCCACTCCCCTTCTTTCCTCTATCATGTAAATTTAAATCATCCTTCTTCGACCACGTCTTTGCCTCTAGATCAAAATCTTCAGATTCATCCGAGTAACCCTCAAAATTGCGTTTTTTGGGAAATGCTATTTTGAGCTCATTAACTTTATTTTTATCTAGTTTAGAGTTTTTATTGCTGTCTTCATCCACAGTCGTTTTTTCACTTATCCACTGTTTAAGGCCTGTGTCGTCTTGTCTCCCCTTATCTCCACCCGCTCCATGTTTTCTGTCCGAAATGCTGGATGTGTCCCACGTTTTTGTTCCCAAAGGGAGACCGATATTTCCTCTACTGGGGGTGGATGTGTCTTCTCTCTTTTTATCCTCTTCCTCAAAGGAGCTTCCTTCCTCCTCTGGACTTGTTTCCCCTTCTAACGCTGGTGCTTCTTTGACCCTTTCAAGGAGTTTGGAGAACCCATGCTGGAGGAGACTCATTCGACCAGGACTCCTGTTGCAATCATCTGTACTGAGGTTTGAGGCCTTTCTCTTGAGCCCCTGCTCCTCCTCATCCTCTTCACTGCTGAAGTCCAGCACCCCTCTGGGAACCTTTGATACATTGCTGATCTCCTTCACTGGTTTATCATTGGGTCCAAGGATATTTGTAGATGAAGAACCTCCAGGTTCCTAAAACAATCGACACACAGTAGAGACAGACTGACAAAGAAAGGACAAGACGGGCAGGCAATACAAGAGCACTGGGTCTCAGTGCTGTAGCAGTGAATTAAAAAGAACAGTATGCTGCACACTCCCGGCCTGGCTAGGAAAAGGATGATAAGGAGTATCATTGTGTAAATAAATAGCTGAACAGTAAAAGATAGACTTCAGTGTGGTCTGTGCCTTACATTAGGATAAGCAAGTAATAATAGCCAGCTGTTTTCATGCAGCACCACAAAAGAAGTGACAGAATGAGAGCCTCATCCATCAGTGTCATATACAGAATGTAAAATGTTGTCTGTGCAAAAAGACCCTTCAAGTCATATTCCAGGTTCTACTGGGCTTGATGTTTTTGTAAGTACTAAATAATTATGACATGTTGGTTTGGAAGTTTACAAGAAAAATTGGGTCACTTTCACCCTGTGAGAACAGGAGCTGAGATCTGCTTAATGAGACTGTGTGGGCTGGTACACTGATGGACAGGAGGCTTTATGTGGGAATGTGAAGACAAGTGGGTTGCTTGGAAAGGATGACAGAGTGAGGGATGGGAAAGTTGAGTGCCCCATGTTCTGGGTTTCAGACAACAGCAGACTACTCACGCCAGCTCCCTTTGTCTCCTCCTCCTTGTCTTTGCCTGTGTGTGTACTCATCATAACACCAGCCTCCACTTGCCCTTCTCTCTGAGAGGAATTCATCAAAACAAACATTTCAATGAATGGCATCAACCCAGTTTTGCCGCAGTCATCAACAAAACACAATCTTTCACTTTTGAACGTTAGTATAACACTGTGTGTGTGTCTATATTTGTATTTGTGTACCTCTAAAGGATTTATAGATTATGTAAAATGCATATCACCTTATGTCTAAGTGTTCAGAATTGTCTGGTACCTGTTTGTAAATTTGTCGCAGGTATATGACCTCTTCTACAGTCCCCAATAAGATTAGCCTAAGGACATGCTAGGGCTTTTGCAGGAAACAATTTTTTGTGTTGTATATTTAAACATACAGTTGAAACCAGAAGTTTACATACACTATATAAAAAGACACGTATGCATGTTTTTCCCCACTGTGTGACATGAAATCAGAATAAACCTTTCCTGTTTTAGGTCAATTAGAATTACCAAAATTATTTATATTTGTCAAATGCCAGAATAATATGAGAGAGAATTTTTTAAGGCATTTTTATTACTTTCTGCAAAGTCAAAAGTTCACATACATTTCATTAGTATTTGGTACCATTGCCCTTAAACTGTATGACTTGTGGAAGGATATCCAAAACGTTTGACCCAAGCTTTTCACAATAGTTGGTAGGAATTTGTCAATAGGAATGAAAAAAAAACCTGAATTCAAAGATTAAGAGGTGTGACCAAATGCTTTTGTCCATATGTCCTAGTTTTCTCTGCGCTCTGGGATGATCAGAACCAGAATATTCATACCTACCTAGTGCAGCTAAAGTCTTGATATTCAGTGAGAAATCAAAGCAAGTGTTTCATGCCTCTAAAAGCCCAAGACAAGAAATACCAAAACTCTTTTTGGTTTGTGAAACCCTGAATTGCAACTGTGGATATAAATCAGTGGGATGATGTGAGTCCAGGCAGGCAACAGAACACACAATCAAACAGTAAAAGGCCTGTTGGCTATCTAACCTCTAGAATCTTGCGGGTGAGACATGTCCCTTGGGTTTGCAGCCTGAAGAGGTTTTTGATCCCGAACAGTTCACCCTTATGGTCATCACGCCCCTGCACTGCTTCGAAATACCGCCGGGAGCTCTCCTTGCCAAGTACCGAGCATTGCAATTGCTGGAACGTAGAAGAGAATGTGGAAACGCAGTAACTGAAATATATACTGTAGGTTAATCTTTTTGCCAAGCTTGTGAAACACAGAAAGAGGTTAATAATATTAATGGTTTGGTTAAAGAAGAAACTAAAGAACTAGAAAGTAGCGTTTGACTGTAACAGATACAAGAAAAACACTACTGTAGTACTTCAGGTTTTCTGATATTGCAGTATGCTATTTTTTATGTTTGTCAACTTTACATATGTAAACAAATGTTCATTTTCCCCATACCCACAGGCAATGGAAGCCATCTCAGAGGTTATCCCTGTATTCCAGTATTTTTATCCTTTAGATATATACATTATGTATATATCTAAAGGATTTATACATTATGTAAAATGCATATCACCTTATGTCTAAGTGTTCAGAATTGTCTGGTACCTGTTTGTAAATTTGCCGCAGGTATATGACCTCTTCTACAGTCCCCAATGAGATTAGCCTAAGGACAGTCACATCCCTGCACTGGCCAATGCGATATGCCCTGGGGAGATGAATAAAGACACACAGTATGATGCTTCTTAATTGCACAAAGTGGTGTAATAACACAAAGCATTTATGCCTTGATTTTGGATACAGTATGTAACAATTAGCAATGATCAGAATAGTGTTAGGTTAGCTAAAGAGCTGCAGCAAAATACTGCAATGAAAAAAATAAATAAAATCTAACCAGTGCTCAGGCTGCAACGTACCTGTCAATAGCCTGAAGGTCATTGGCTGGGTTCCAGGTGGGGTCAAACAGCACCACAACATTAGCACCAACAAAGTTAAGACCAAGGCCACCCGCCCTTGATAGAAGAGACTCGTATCAGTAGGTTCATGATTTTTTTCATTTTCCCCATACAGCCCATATTGATGCACCTTTTAATATTTTAATTTTAATATAAAATAGCACTTAGGATAAAATGAATTGCTTCAAGTGTTATTTCCAACTAACATGGTGGAAACCAGGCAGAGGTTGATGTGAGAGGAGCTATTGAAGTCTCTGACGATCTGCACACGCTCTTTGGATTTGGTGGATCCGTCCAATCTGGTGAAGTCCAGACCCTCAGCCATGCAGTAGCTCTCCAGCACATCTAACAGCTAAGAGATTCAATACACATCAAATGATTATTAAGGATTAAAGTGCCTCAGAAGCAGGTCCCAGGCTACTTCTTACAGATGGCATGTCAAGCTGCACAGAGGTGGTGAGGAGGGCACAGAGAATCCAGACAATTTTTAAAAATAAAAACACCCCATGCAGACTAAATGCTTTGCTTCTTAAATGCTGCCAATGAGATTTAAAGAAAATGTGAAGGACACAACAAAACTGCTTTGTAGAGGGGACCTCACAAAACACACACCTGGTGTATTCCCGGAGCAAATGAAATTAAACTGAAAAGAAAGCAAAAACTATAATAACTGCTGACTGATATACCTGGATCTAATAGGCACTACACTGTATCAGGTGATTACAACCATTAGACTGCAGTCTCTGAGTCTAATTATCTTTACCACTGACTAATAATGAATTAAAATAATCCAGCCTAGAACTAATAAATGCATGAACTAGCTTTTCAGCCGTACTCTGAGGCAGGATATTTTTAATTTTTAGCAATATTGTACAAATTAATGATGGCAGGCCTACATATTTGTTTAATGTTCACATTGAAGGGCATATCCTGGTCAAAAAAAGACAAAAAAAAGACAAAGGTCCTGGTCCCAGCACAGACCCCTGTGGAACTCAATGACTAACTTTTATGTGTGACGAAGACTCCTCATTTATACAAACAACTTGGAATCTATAAGATCGATATAATTCAGTGACCACATGGATGTGACTAGGCAAATCAAAAAGACACTGATGTCTAAAATCCAAACTACACTGTGAGCATTGAATTATTTGCCAGTGAGAACACACCTCATGTTGTTATTTATTCACTCCTTGCACAACATACAGTATATCTTCAATCTCACACACAGCTCTCACCTTGGTTGAGAGAGAAAAAATAAGTACTTTATCTCTCCTTTGCAGATAAAATTTGAGAAGCTTCTGCAGCACCTAAAAGAAAAGATAAACCTGTTAACGCCTTCCGAAACAGCCTGTGAAGAGGGCACCACTCTGAGTTTTGTGCTTTACCTTCATTTTTCCACTGTACATTGGGTCTGACAGGGCTTCAAATGCTTCATTTTTGCATCTGTGCACAAAGTCTGGAAATTTCTGGAACACCTTTGCACAAATGGCACTCACATACTTTTCCTAAAAGAAACCAAAGGAGTCATTTTAATGAATCAAATCTGGAAAATACTGGGAGAATTTATCCATGAGCTACGCAGCTGTAATTAACTGGGAAACTAAATTAGATACAAAGAAACACAATTCTACCTGTTTCTTGCTGGTGCCTGAAGTAGACTGAAGCAGTGCGACATGGTTGGCAACTTTCCTCAATATGGCCAGATAACTAAAGTACAGCTCCTTCATATGAACACCATCAGAGTTTGTCTACAATAGAAGGATAATATTATTTAATATAAGAGACAAATCTTTTTTTTTTTTTTTTACCTTTTTATACATGTGATTTTTACACAAAAGAATAATCTTTCCTTTCTGTATTTATGGGATCAATTAATTGGTCAGCTGCAGCAGGCTATAATGAAGTGTTTTGAATTTGTATTGTTTAAATGCTTCATTAAAAAAAAAAACTTACCTAATGAAAAAATTAGGTACCTCCACAGAGATACTTTATATGGACTGCAGTTAAAATAGTTTGTGTTATTTTGATGTGATACTTAAAGGTGGGAAAAGTAAAAGATTAAAAAAAATGTCTCACAAATATCCAATAAAAGGGGAATTGCATAGTAAACTTCAACATATACAATCAATCAAGTTTTGCTTAGTACATTACAAGGGCACACAACAGCAAAAAAGAAGAACGAACTTTATAGCAGCAGCTTCTGCGGGTGCGTCCACTATGACAATCACATTTTTCTGATGACCTCAGCAGTAATGTCACGTCTTCAGTGTCCAGCACTGCCTGATACACAGTCTGCTGAAAGTCTGTCATAGAGCAATACACCACCTGGGACAAAACACAACACATACGTAAGCTGTTTAAAAAAAAAACGAGAAAGTAATTAAAATGATAAAAGTGTATAATTGATAAGAGTCTGGCTCAGTCTGACATGCAATCTTACCCTGTCGTCCTTCTTAGGCAGTTGTTCTTTGATAAGAGCTTTAGTCCTTCTAAAGAACCAATGAGAAATCTTCCTCACCAGGGCTCTAACAGTTTTCCTCCCTGTAGCAAGAGCACGTTTGGTTGCGCTGTGCCTCTGCCCTTGCTCAATGGGGTCTGAAAATGTGTTCTTGAAATGTCCTAAGCTGCCAAGACACCGTGGTATGGCCCTAAAGAGAACAGCTGACATAAACTTCCACTACTGGGAACCAATTAACAATAGAAATATGCTTGTGAGCATGTGATGTGTACAAACCTGTTTCCAAAAAGCTCCCTAGTTAGAATTTAAATTAAAACAATGCAATTCATTATATTTAATTGAAAATAGGGCAAAGTATGAATATCTAACTGAGATTTAAAAAAAAAAAACATGCAAATTTTTGAGGAGCTCGATCACATTATGATGGAGTAAGGCAATGTGTTAAACTGTTCTTGTTAGTGATAAGACCAGAGACAAGCATTCATGGTGGTGTGGGAGTGTATTAGAGCCCAACTCTTCACATCTGTGAAGGGACCATTAATGTTGAACACTTACAGATCTTTTTCAGGGAAGGCTTTGCTTATTTCAGCAGCATGATGCCAACCCACATTCTGTTTGTATTAAAAGAGTCCAGGTGCTAAAATGCCTCCCTGCAATCCAGACATTTGATCTATTAAGAACTTTTTCTTTTGGCTGCTCCCTTTAGGGACTGGCATAGCAGATCATCTGCCTCCATCTCACCCTATCCCCAGTATCCTCCTCTGTCACACCAACCCTCTGCACATCTTCCTTCACTATATCCATGAATCTTCTCTGTGGTCTTCCTTTTTACCTCCTGCCTGGCAGCTCCACCTTCAACATCCTTTTTCAAATATATCCACTATCTCTCCTCTGCACATGTCCAAACCATCTCAACCATGCCTCTCTAACTTTGTCTCCAAACCACTCAACCTGAGCTGTCCCTCTGATATACTTCTAATTTTGTCCATTCTAGTCACTCCAAATGAAAATTTTAACATCTTCAACTCTGCCATGATAAAAACAATAGAGGCGGCCAAGAACTGTTGAGCAGGTGAAATCCTACATTGGTCCAACACTTACAGAGGTCTGTAAAAAGATGGGGTGAAGTGAAACAGCATCCCCTGCCCCAACATGGTATTGGCTCTAAATTCAAAACAAATATGTATTTTTCAAACAATAAAACATGTTGCCTTTGCGCTATTTTCAATCAAATACATGATTGAAATAGATGATTTTGATGTCAATGCATTGTTTGATACAGGCTCACAAACTTTTTAAAAATAAGAGGTCGTAATATGAATTATAATTTTAAGGTTGTAAATTTAACCTACCAATCCATAACACACCACAGCTCCTCAAGGTTGTTCTGTAAGATGGTTCCAGTGAGACCAATTCTGATCTGATGGAAATATTAATGCAAAACTAGCATTAAAAGCATGACTCAAAGCTTGCTAATGTGTGCAGCTTTAACAGTAAGTCAAACAGCATCAGTATCATCTTTTAATTAACAGTGTGATAATAGTATTCTGAAATAACAACACAAGCTCTCTGACCTTACATCTTAGCTCCTTCATGGCCTGAGTGATCTGAGAGTTTGGATTTTTTATCTTGTGGGCCTCATCCACAACCACAGCAGACCAGTCAATCCTGCAGGACAGAGGCATATTTTAGGGATAAATAGACAGGGCAAATTTATTTATGGAGTAAAATGCACCTAAAATGCAATTAAAGTGCCTTAAATTGAACAGAAAAAGAAATAAAACATTTCTTAAGTAGCCTAATTTTTAAATAGCACTATACATACATGTATGTACTATACGTGTGTTTTGGGTGTGGGTCTTACTTATTAAACTGATCCAGGCAGAGACGAAGTGTCTCATAGGTAGTGAGGGCAATTTCAACTCGCCCCTTCTTAATCCGGGCCAACTCTTCCTCTTTCCTCAGTCCATGGACCACCACACACTGGAAGTGACCCCATGTGTCCAGCTCATCTTTCCAGTTGTAAAGCACTGACAGTGGGGCTACAATAAGGAACACCTTGGACAGATAACAGAAACTTCAAAATCACGATCGTGACAATTCAGTGCTGTCATTTGTTGCGCATGTATTTTTCTTGACAAAATACATTACAACACAGGTCATGTCTTTATGTAAGCAGCATTTTTTAAATACTTACTTTGCTGGGATTACTTTGCTTAGATGGCAGCTGACTCTGCAGAAACTGGGGCCTGTTGTTTGCGATGTCCTCCCATTTGCCTGTTTTGTGCAATACAGCAGCAAGAAAACCAATAACCTAAGGCAGATCCAAGAGGTGAAGAGAAAGAAAGGAAGAGAGTCACATGAAACCACATTAAGAGCAAACACTGGCATTTTAACCATTCTCAAACAGTGTTGCCAGCTGCAGTGCTTTGTACCTGTACGGTTTTTCCCAGGCCCATATCATCTCCCAGGATGCAACCTCTGGAACGGATGTAGTTATTGTAAATGAACCTGATACCTTCCCTCTGGTAATCTCTAAGGTATCTATTGATTGTGTAAGGGACTCGGTCTTCATCAACATTGCTCAGTTCTAAAGGGTCACAAAACCTGGGGTCTATCTGGCTGGAAGGAAACCAAGGTTTCTCTTGCATGAAGTCACTCAAACCAGGTCTCATCAGTTTTGAGACTGGTATGGCTTCCTTCTCTTGTTCTTCCACATCTTTATTAGTGTCTTTAAATATCACCCATGCTGTGTCCTCATTAAGAGAGGTGGAGGTTAGTCTCTGGATAGTGGCTTCTCTCAGAGTACCATCTCTTGGGTGCAGAGCCAGACAGCTGTCACCTTCACACCAGGCTGCTGCAAAAATCATGGTGACATTTTATTAATCAAGAGATACAGATCACTGTACACAAAAACCACTAGACACTCAAACAGTTTCTTTCCTCATGCCATCACACTCATTAACAGCTGATCAATAACATTGATCTCTACACAATTGCCTAAATGTTACAAACTTTGTTGTTACACTACAACGCACACTACACTTTATTTTATTTTATTATTTATTCGATTTTGGATATTGTATATTTCTTAAATTACACTGCACCTTCCCTTCCCCGACCCGTATTGTATATTGTGTATTGCATTTAAGTTAAATTATAGGACACTGTATAATACTAGAGAGACCATCAACCGGAACCAAATTCCTTGTGTGTGTAAACATACTTGGCCAAAATACACCTGATTCTGATTCTGATAATGTAGATGTATCAAAAAAATCACATCAGTCAGAATAAGTGCAAATTTAATCTTGTGCAAATATTACATTAGTTAAGACATTTAACAGCAATCTTTAAAAAAAAAAAAAAAAGTTAATTAACCTCTTTTGAGGAGGGGGAATTTAACACCCACTGCTAAAATAGAGCTAATAACTAATAACTTGTGAATATGAAAATGACCGTAAAAGCTACTCGATATAAATGTAAATATTCGCTGCAAAGCTTGGCGGTTTGGAAATCCGTGAAAACAGATATACAAGAAAAACAGAACAAAAATACCTTTTCCAGCTGCAGAAGTTGAAGCCATCAGGAGGAAACATAGACTGCACACTCTGGTTTTCTTCCGGTAGAGGAAAACTCGCTGTAGTGTTAGCCTGCTATATTAGCTTAGCCATCATATACAAAAAAAAGGGAAAACGGTTAAGCAGGAGCGGAAAGCCTGTCCGTGTAAGTCACATATCCCAAGTAAGTCGCTCGTACGGTATCCTCTTAGAAAAGCCCTTTATTTGAGGAAAACGCACAACCAGACACACAGCAGCCTCCGGTCCGCTGCGGGCTGTTTAGTGTTTATTTGTTTTCTCAAATAGTACCGCACTTTCGACAAATTCCACCGACGTTAAAATAATGTAAATTTTAAAATGTAGTTTGTCCAAATTTATTGATTTAATTTAAGAAATATTTTAAATATTGAATGGTTTTATGATTTGATTTATTTTCCCCACATTTTTTATTGTGAGTCTCTCTTGTGTGGAAAGTGCTGCGCACATTGTAAAGTGCCGTTTCCATGAAAAAAAGTTTAAATGTAATTTTAAAAAGAGAAAAATATAAAATCTGATTTCAAGTCAGTGTAAATAATAGCAATTAACCAATAACTTCATATAAAATAAACAATGCGCAAATCAGTCACAGTAATCCTTGCCTTGTCCACCTAGTTACAGTTTTTTTGAGTTATTCCAAGCATCTTGGAGAACTGACACATTTCTTGGATTTTAAGTCTTAGTTTCAGTTTTTTTTGTCGCTTTCCAAAATTGACTCACAGATATTGTTGTGATCATGGTTGTGTTGTTGTCATAACCACTAATGCAGGGCAGCTATGGCTTAGGTGAAAGAGTGGCTGATCTATCAAAGGTTGACGGCTCAATCCTTGGCTTCTCCAGTCCATGTGTTGAAGCATCCTTTAGCAAAAGACTGAATGCTGAGTTCCACGCAATGCATTCATCAGTGTGTGAATGTTAGATACAAGTGCTGTCCGGGCGTAGGAATGAGTTTCCTATTGGGGGGGACACATATCGGAAACCTGACAGATCCATAAATACTCTGAGAAAAGCATTTAAAAAAAATGCTATTTGATCTTTTACTTTCTTATTTTTCAAATGTTTCTTGCATAAATAGTGTTGCGTACACCTATATGATTGCATGTATAATTTGTATATGTTTATATTTGTATATGTTGTATATGTATATGTTTTATAATCGTAGGACGTGGGCAAACTGGCTTGATCACAGATAAATGTTACCAATGCACAGATAAATGTTACCAATGCATACATACATGTTACCAGTGCAGAGATAATTGTTACCAGTGCACAGATAAATGTTACCAGTGCACAGTGCACAGATAAATGTTAACAATGCACAGATAAATGTTACCAGTGCACAGATAAATGTTACCAGTGCACAGATAAATGTTACCAATGCATACATACATGTTACCAGTGCAGAGATAATTGTTACCAGTGCACAGATAAATGTTACCAGTGCACAGTGCACAGAT
>JASGAU010381017.1:859-20136 GCA_030220045.1 Australoheros facetus
CAAAGACTCACAGTTCTAACTCACCAGAGTCAGATATATCATCCCAATAAGGCGCGTCAAACTCATAGTCTGCCTTAAGAATCTGCTCAAACAGCTTCGAATCATTCTCATCATAGAAAGGAGGGTAACCGCAAAGCCTGAAAAGATGAAGAGGGATGATTACACAACGGCAGCCAGTGTGAAAGCCATCATCAAACTTTAACCCAAATCTAAAAGGATTTGCAGCGGCCCAATCTCATTTACAAGTAGTTTGATTTTTCATACAGCACGCGACAAGACACGGTTCAGAGGGATTAATGGAAGTACACAAATACAAAGAGAGAGCAGCGAGAGACACCGACAGGCATTCAACTTTCAGATGTGCAACACGATTATGAATTTTAGCTTTAGGATGTGAAACTATTATATTTTTTTTTCCACAGCGACCATCAGGCAGAAGCCTCTTTTGCTGACATCAGAAACACTTAATGACCTTAAAATTCTCTGCACTTAAGGAAAAGATCATTACACCAGGGATTTTCTCTTTGCTAATGACCGACACCACTTACATAACGAGGTTGGCGGCTTCGTGTTACACTTTCTACTGAAAGCCTCACGGGCTCTAAATGATAGGAAGAGCAGTTTGGACTGCTTTTATGTCAGCTTTTAAGTACTGCACTTTTTTTTTTTTTTTTTAAGATATGAAATCCTAATTATCACCAATCGTACTTGTTTTATTATTTTAGACATGCAAGGTCAACCACTTTAGAGATCCGGGCTGTACAGAGGTGACTCCTGATAAGTGGATTTCCTTAACTAATTTTCATCTTGGTCCAATTTTTGTACTGAATCAAAATACCAACGTCTTCGCATTTAGCCCAGAGTACTACAGTGGACAGTACAACCCCACAGATCTGTTGTCTGCATGACTGTAGACTGCCGTTTAGCTTTATTTTTTAATCTTATTATCTATTTCCTGGTGTTTGCATAGTAACCTTTCTTCTTTTCTTGTTCAGGACACTTTTAGCAAAGAGGTTTTAATCTCACTGAGGTTTTCTGCTCAGTTTCTGATCTTAATAAAAGAGTTTCTGTTTAAATGGGGGCCTATTATGCTTATTTACAGCTCAAAGCTTTTTTATTATTATTATTATTCAGGGACTTCACTAGAGTGGCTTTGTGTAATTAACAGTTAAAAAATCCCTACTGGGTGTAAATAATCACTTTAGCCACTTAATTCCATTCACTCCTATTTAATGAGGAATATCTCATGAGCACATTTTAGGTGACATGCAGCCATTTTTGATACAATGGAATTAATAAGAGGCAGAATAGTTGTCCATAAATAGGCTCTGTCTACTTCCTGGGTACGCTGTGCCTGTTGCAGATTACCTTACATAGAAATACATACAAAAAAAAAAAAAGAATTGCAGGAGGTGTGGGGTGGGGGGGCTGCTTTAGCACACAGTGAGCCACTTTCACATACTTTGACCTCATTATTTAGAAGCTGTCATGTATAATGTATAATATAACAGGGGGAAAAAAAGGAAAAGCATGCTCCCTTTAATATGAACTAAGGAAGAATTTTAAATGAATACTCACAGAATATAAGCGATGACCCCAATAGACCAGCAGTCCACAGCTTTACTGTAGGGCTTCTGTGCTAAAACCTCAGGAGCTGGAAAAACAAAATATTTTTATATGGTCAGATGTGTATGTAGTAACGCAATGCAAACGGTTTTCTGCATGCACCATGACACAGAGGCTGGAGAAGAATGTGAATATTTGGTGCACTGCCTGAAGCAGATGGCTAAGGTTAACCTGTGGCTACTGGCAAATTAAATTAGGTCGCGTTCAGCCAGCAAGAGCCTCTAATTATCTCTGAGTAAGTTTTCACCAAAGCCAGAGCTCAGAGGGCATCCTCACCGACGTATCCAGGTGTCCCACAGGCGGTGGCCATCACGCCACCAGTCCCCTCCATCTTTGACAGGCCAAAGTCACTAATCATTATCTTTGAGTCATCGTGAGGACTGAAGTACAACAAGTTCTCAGGCTGAAAATGAGAGGAAAGAGTCGAAAACACGTGTGTTTAGTTATTTGTCAGATCATACGTGCGCCGGCGGCAGCTGTGGCCAGACACGTTGCACTTCTCTTTTTCACATTTTGCTGCTCAAGGACAACAAAAAAACATCCCATAACAGGATGAAATTACAAAGTCATTTTATAATCCAAAAAGTAAAATATGGACAAACATTGATGTAAACTTAAACTTTACAGGTTGGCGAAAGTGTGGGCTAAGTGTGTAGACTAATTTTAGTCATCCAGAGATGTCATGAAATGTGACATCCAGGAAGCCCTGACAGTTTTTCTGAGAAGGAAAATCCATGACATTTAACCTCTGTGGGTCATCAGTACCGAATGTACCGAATGTCACAGGTTGAATAGCAGGGATTTCCCCCTTACAGGAGGACTGAAGAAGTTTCCTGGATGAGCACCAGAAATACAGTCAGCTCTTCAACAACGAACGCATTTGTTTGACTGTGAATATTAAATACTGCAGTACCTTTAGGTCTCTGTGTACTATGCCCATGGAGTGCAAATAGTTGACTGCGTCCAAAACTTGCCGAATGAGCCGACTGGCATCCATCTCTGTGTAGAAGCCCTTTTCTACAATGCGGTCAAACAGCTCGCCTCCAGACACCCTGTCAGTACACAGCAGAGGAAGAGGTTACATAAAACTGTATTTACAAAGTGCTTTCCAAAAAGCAGGCATAGGGCAAATAAAAAATGTGTTTTCCATCACATTTTGAAAATATCAAAACAATACACACATCCACGCAATGTCACCCACATTAAAATGTGCCTCACTGTAAGTCAATTTCCAGAGTGGCCTAAAAGAAGATAAGTTTTATGTATCCCTGTATGCTCTGGTTTCAACACTTTAAACTTGACTGTTGGCATTTTCCCCTTGCAGCTGCCATAGGTTTTACAAGCGGTGGACGAAATTACGCAAGCATATTTAGCACTGAATGAAAGGTCCCTTGTTTACTTATTTTTACCTGCACGCAGCCAGCAACAAAATGCCCAAAACAACACTCTTGATTGCTAAACTTTTAAACAGCCTTCCTGCTAAAACTCCCTGCATGCATTGCTATAGTTTACTCACTTCTTTTATAATTCATACTATACAAATTCAATGGAATTTTTACAGCCTGTATTCACTTCCCCAGTGTACGAGTTTATTATTTGATAAAAATAAACACCTTATACAGCACAACAGCGCTTAAGAACAAAGGAAAGGAAGCTACAATTAAGCATCTTTTGTTGTTTGCTTCATCTGTGTGAAACTGCCTAATTTGAGACTATAAAATATTGCTAAAGCTTTAAAATACCTTCTTCTTAAATTGGATCTATCATGTGTCATTATGTAGCAATCGGTTTGAAACTGATGAACCAGCTATTCTCAACTACTTTAAGCTGCAGTCACAAAAGGCAAATCCAAAAAAAGATCACTCATATGAAGTTGAGCGTATGTGCTTGCTTTCATAAAATGCTTGCAATAAGATTTACCTAAGTGAGACTTTGGAAACACTAAGCACCTTTGAGAGATACAAAGAGGGCGGGTAATGGAGCGCTGAATCGCTGCTGCATCGCTCACAAACACTATGAAATTATGCAGAAGGGGGAAACGTCAGAAATCATGAAATAAATCAAGATATATGCAGGAGAGGAACTTCTGCAAAGTGTACTGACACCAAGTGAAAAACATTTTTCAAAAACAGCCAAAACAGACTCAACACAAACCAAAGCTCATGCCTTAAGACTTATGAGGATATACTGATTACCTTTCTTGCCAACAATTAGATAAGAAGATTGATAGCACTCACGTCTGTCCACCAAACCTGATTCTAAGGTGGAGTTATGAGATGTTTAGCTTAGCATTGCACAAGGACTGGAAACAGGGGAAATGGCTGTACTCAACAACAAAACATCAAATCTCATTAATTAATTAATTCATGACAACAACACAAAAGCCTGAAAAAGCATCAGTGCATCACAACAACAGTTGGCTCAAGGCGTGCCCCTCAGTTTCTCAGCCAGATTGACCCCTTGCTTGTCGTACCCTCAGGAAGCCAGCGCAAAAGTGCCCAAAACTCCACTTGACGCGGGCTCCAACAGTGAGTCAGTGCACACGGACGTCTATGTTAAAATGGACCAGATTTACAGCAGAAATAAACATGTTTACAGCATGGTACAAAAAATGCTTTTGGTCTCTATAGCTAATTTCCCCATTAGGCAGCTTTAATTGATTGCTGCCTGCTTTGCTTCAACTCCACCAATCTGAGTCACTGAGTTCAACTTCGCCACTGTGCAAGTGCTGCTGGAGCATTTTTAACTGACTGTGGCCCAGTTTTGCTTATGAGTTATTAGCTTATTAGTCTGTTACTTTGCATTGCTTTTTGTGAAATGCACAATAACAGGATCCAACATGCTAATGCTGAAGCTTCAAAACACAGAGATCAGAACCACTGGATGATGCTACAATGGCCACTTCCATCTTTTATATACAGTCTATAGTCACATCCGCTTCTAAAACACCAAGATGGCCCCAACCTAAAAAAGGGACTTCACTAACCAGCAGATGGTGTCACTGTGGTTACCTCCATCTTTTATATACAACTTGTGGAACTGTGCTTATTGAAATTGCACAAGATGAAATCAAAGTAAATATAGCATAATCTGTAATATTTATTTATACTACTGTTTCTTAAAAATATAATTCTACATTCTCCTTTTTAACCATGTGGCTCCTCGTAAAATCGCAGCTCATGCTTCTTTTTTTTAACATCCCAAATAAAGCCATGCCAGCTGTTCCCAGGTGATTCCGGTCTTTATGCTAAGCCAAGATAACTCCTGGACTCAGCTTCATATGTACTGCACAGACATGTTGCTAGTAAGCCTGTCGTCTATACACTCCTGTTACAAAATGGGCTCGTTCCTATTTAAAGCATTACTGCATTTATTCCAGCACAGATGCCTCAAGGACATTACAGACACTTACTCAAGCAAAAAAAAAAAAACACATTATCAAAATGACAGGCCAAATGGGAAGCAAACAGCTGACCTAAACAAACAAAGTGGTGGGTTGATGTACTTACAGCTGCATTATGAGGTACAGGTGGTTTGAGCTCTCGTAGATATCCTCCAGAGCCACTATATTCTCATGCTTTATCCTACATAGAGAGAAAAGAAAATTCACTTTGCTTGCTGTCAGCTTACATTCATTTCAGCACAGGCTACGAATGAGGTCTAATTAGACTTCTCTGGTTAAAATGACGCCCTGTCGACTGAAAGCTTTTTTGCTTTCTGTCACAGAACGCGTGTGCGTCCACTGTTATGAAAAATGAACCTAGTGTAACATATTGTTCATTCAGGGTTGGAAAAAAAAAACCTTTTGTGAATGGCGGAGAGTGGGGGGGGGTGTTCTTAGATGATACAGAGCAATGAGTCATGAAGCGGCAACCCCTGTTAGCGGGAGCACCTGAAGAAAATAACACAGATGCTGGGAGCCTGTGTCCAGGTAACCAAGAAAGAAAAAAAAAAAAAAAGTCTGCAAAGGCAAGGTGATATGCGGATGACAGAGCATCTCCAGAAAGGCCCGTGTTTGAAAAAAGAAAAAGGCGGGGGTGGAAAAAGAAGAGGCGGGGAGAGTCTCAAAGGACTAAACAACCTTCACAACTTCTCCCCTTTCAAAGTCCAGAATGAAAATGAGGTTTCGGTTAGAGGCCTGTTAGACTAACACAGACGAGTAAAGGGTAAGAAGACAGGGAGGAAAATGGATGCGTAAACAAGACAAGGAGGGAAAAAAAGAGAGGAAGTCAAAGGATAGCAACTGTAACCAGGCACTCGATTCAAGAGTGAGTGATAACTGAGCTTCTTGGTCCAATTACCCATCAGGCCCTGGAGGACATGGAGTGTCACCTGGTGTTAGTGCAATCCTATCATACCCTGTAGGTGTGTGTGTGTGTGTGTGTGTGTGTGTGTGTGTGTGTGTGTGTGTGTGTGTGTGTACGCAAAAACAAATCAATAGATGGGATTAGGTGAGGAAGTCACTCAAGCCTGACAATGACTACTAAATAAACTGAGACTAAATAAACCAACCCAGAGTTACAGAGAGAGAAACAAGCTTCCCAGAGGAGGATACAAAGAAGGGACCCTAGCTAAACACCCCTGCAGCTAGGTCACGGGGTACCGAGCATCAGCCTGAAAATGTAATGCAACAAAGAATTCAATCAATCCTGTGCTAAACTAACTTTACAGCAGAGATAAACATGGTACCAAAACAAAAAACAAAAACAAAAAAATCAGCACTACGACACGTGTATTCCCACTTTGACTGACAGGTTCATGCCTACAGATTCTTCAAGGCCTCATCCCAGCTAACTTGAGTCACTGACCTGGACCTCTCGAGTGTTAGTCCCCCTTTTCAAAAAGTTATCTGTGAAATCATTTGTGTGGTGAATTGTAGGCACAGACTGTATAAAACAGATGCATGTAGCCACCATGACATTATAGGATATTTGTGGGATTTGAAATTATGGGATTAGCGAGAGAGATCTGACTAAGATTTTAATGGGGACTGAGCGAGAGAGTGGAGGGACGTGAAACCTACTGGCCATTAGAATGAATGCAGGTTTATGGTACTGCTGCACTGGCTTCATTCTTCCAACTCAGAACCAAAGTCTATCGTTTATATACAGTCAGTGACTGTCGGCCTGGTAACTGTGCTGAGGTCTGTGTCTCTGTATTTCTGCAATGTGCAGCCTTTAGATACACAAGCTTGATGACATTAGCTGATACCTAAGGCACCCCCTTATCCAAATATGGTCACTTCTGGCTCTGTTATAGGCAGGCTATGTGTGGCACCTACTTCCTCAGGACAGCAATTTCATTTTCAATGCTTGTCTCCTTCCCCTTGAGTGCTTTTTTCGGGATGCACTTGATTGCAACCATCTTTCCTGTGGCCTTCTCTCGAGCCATCACCACTTCAGAAAACGCGCCACTGCAAGAAAGCAAGACAGAAAAAGAGAAACATGTTAGTCCTGCTTTATATTCGCTCAGACAATATTGACACATCATCAGTGAGTAGATAGAGGGCACTCAGAGGCACACAGGCCAAAGTACACAAACAGCATATTGGGAATATTTACTGAGAACTGGCAAAGTCTCCGACTACGGCCACCAGCCTTCTGTGCTGATGTACGCTTGGTGCTTGTGCGCAGCCGAAAGCATAGCAAACACTTTTAAAACCTCTAAAAAAAAAAAAAAACACCCATTTAGGACGGCAAATAGCGTGTCTTCCTCTGCCATCTGCTTCCATACATGAGAGCCTTTAAAAACAAATACCAAATTAAGGGAATATTTGCTCTAGCAATCTGTATCTGTTGCCATGATACCATGTAGATAATAAAGCTTGCTGAGCAGGCAGCGTGATTAGTTTTTCCTTGTTTTCATTGCACACCTTCGGGATGGCTTGATGTCAAGATTTTTAAAAACCCTCTGGGTCACATGCACTGGACCTATTACGATCTAAAAGGCAAATTATTGATTAACACACAATCTCACAACTCTGATATTCACATTGGAATTAAAATAAGGCCATTTGATGCACTGAGGCCATTTGATTCAAATGGGTGTTTTTGTAGTGCTCAGGTATGGAAGCCCATCTGGTAAAAATTAAGTCACATAACACATCACAATAATATCAAAATTTTTACTTAACTTTTTTTTTTTTAATGCTGGATGATTTGTGTCTCCTGACCGTCAAATTTTTTAAGCCCAAAATATTTATTTTACTTCCTGTGTCTTCCTTGTCCATCTGAAACAGCTGACATAAGGGCTTTCTCTTGGCAATATCAGACATCTTCATGCTAAGCATTTTTTTTTTTAAATTGACAATCTTAAGTGGTTTCCCTGTAGTGGCCCAAATATAGTATCCACTGTGACTTTAGATTAACAGCTGAAAGAGCCCTGCAATCCAAGATGATGGAGTTGGAGTCCACAGGGTAAGATTTCTGGAAAGGCATCTGAACGGTAGCTGACTGCTACAATAGCAACATGGGAAGTAGAGCTGTCCCATATCATATCGTCTGTGATAATACTGGTATAAGTTTTTACATTATATAAAAATGCGATTTTGCGATATCACTAGCAACACCACGCGGTTACATTCCCAAGCGCCTGCAATAACGAGACAAGCCCGGGAGCAAAGAGCCGGGTCTCCACCTGATAACGATTAAGTACCTAAAAAACGGAGCTGACAAAGAACAGTAATTTGCAAAATATGGAAGAAAACATTTCCCAGCAAAGGTGGAAACAAAAAAAAACTTGCTCCATCACTTATGGCAAAAAAAAAACAAACAAAAAACACCATTCAGTACAACCAGGCTATCAAAGAGAAGATGCTACAGCTGATGATGTGCGACCCCGAAGTAAACAAATGACTCCGCCGAATGTCACCAAGTTGCGCTCCATGACAGGATGAGTGGCTGCATGGAAATTACTGAAGCGGTTGGAAAAACAGGAAATAAAATGAAAATTCAAGATACAAGATCCCAGGTAGAAAATATTTTGTGTTTTATTATGTCACAATATTGTGCAGCGCCTGACAAGTTACAAGGTTAAGTTACTTTAGTTACTGTTACACTGTTTTTATGATTATTTTAAAATCAATTCTCTTAGATGGAACAACATTTTTAAAAAGGCGGCCATTAACTGGATCAAAATTAAAGTCTATACTTGGGGAAACACTGGATATACAAAAAGTGATGATCCACAGCGTTTCTAAAATCAGCAAGACTAACATCAAAGGCTCCATTATGTTCTCATGGTGTAATCACTTCCTCCCAACAGGCTGTAAACTCAGCGCCACTGGCTGCAGTAACTCCCACCATGGCTATCAAATCCACGCTAATCCCTCACCCCTTCATCTCACAGAGGGGGGAGGGTCAGTTAGACCCGTGGTACGCAAACAGAGGCTGCGCACAAACACACACTACTTGGTTGCAAAGCCATGCTCCAGGTGTGGTGAGGTGAAACACACTCACCGCAAACAGAACAGTGAAGCCTGGAAGCGTGCGCCCTTCTGACTTGACCTCATTCTGACATATGATGTGGGACAATATGCAAATTCAAGGGCTTGTGCAAATGAGTCAGTTGCTGCATTACTTTCTGGCCTGTTACAGCACTATCTTCCCACCACAGCTGCTTCCATTAAGACAACGAGTTAGAACAAGGCATCGTTTTTGTTCAGCACACACCACCAGTTTCCACAGCTGCGTGGACATCCGAAGTACAAAATTCCTCCGCGCACTGGAAAGCGACTCTCAAGTGTGTTTTTTCAGAGCATGCTTTCTGCAGCAGAAGAGACACAATGATGAAAACCACAGGAAGCCCGTGAATTCACTGAGAGGGTGCGTGCGGGCGTATTACACCGTTTCGATACCCCTGCTCGCTAGACTGACAGGCAGCAACATCACTTCCTGTTAATGACAACTCACAGTGTCGATGCACGAAGCGTGACAAACTGTGCTGCAAGCTCTGACTGAATTAATTTGGTTAATTCATAATTCACAGGAAAGATGTGTGTGGTATCTGGTAGAAGCATGCATATGGTGATGCTGCTGCCCACGCACTGCATGTGCACATGCATATACATGGATTCAGCAAGAACTAAAATGACTAGACAAAGTAAAACTTTTTGATGAGTAAAAGGTTTTCAAATCTGAAAATTTACCTCTTCCAATCTAGCAACTGGAATTAGTTTAATATTTTTATATGCTGCATAATTAACTGAGGAGTGACAATAATCATTAGCGAAAGTGCAACTTAACCAAACAGCCATTTGGGAGCTGCACTAAGTAATAAGAGAAAGAGCCATCTAAATTGGGCCCTTTATTGAAGCTTATCGCAATCTATTACGCACGATGAATATGACTGCATGCCTGCAAACTGTTCCTGACCCGGTGTCAAAGACTGCACAATCAAGTCAGCACACTGACTCACTTGGCTGAATAATGATTGAATTTTAAGTTCCTCCCAGAGCCACAGAGCTCCCTCCTCACCGCTCTTGGATGACAGAACGAGCTGTGTGTGACAGTCTGCAGTCACACACCACCACCGTGTGCAGATATCCAACTCAAACTGGCTGACTAATGTGAAATGTGGGCTGCTCTCTGTATGAAACCAGAGGCTGATGCTGCAGATGCAAAGTGAGCCTCCTCTCTATCATCTAGCAAAAAAAAAAAAAAAATTTCTAGGCCACGACCTCAGCTGGCTGTTCTTGGCGATCATGAAAATGCAGGGCAATTTTGACGGAGGAAGTACTTTCATGGAGGAGGTGGCGGGGCTTTGACAGCCGAGCCTCGCTTACCGGTAATTCACAGACTGTGCCTGTGTTGTGCTGCTGCGGGGTAATCGCACTGATTCATCTCGTTTAAGATGCATTAGAGCGGGCAGTTACGCAACATATGGAATGGAAGAGTCTGAACTGGATAATCCAGGTAGCGTAATGCTTAAAGTCACTCTTGAAACAGTGAAGCGACACCTTTAATCAGACACAGAAGCAAAGATGCAATCTAAGCTGATTGTGAAATGAGTTCAGGAAAACCTGGTGGGCTCTCTTATCAGGACCGGACACCAAAATCTAAAGTCAGACGTATGGGACATGTCAAACCCCCACATTTTCACACAGAAGGCTAAACTGTTAGAAGATGGCTTATTTTAACATGTAATTATACACATTTTTAGCCAAGTTCCTTCAAAATTGGGTATCGAGGAATCCTACCAGCAGCAGATCATTGTGCAGTTACACAAAAGACTATTTTTATCAGGGTACACACCATCATCCGCTCCGCTGTGTATTTTGCTCCTCTGCCTGTGTTTTGTAAACTATAGTGACTAGCAAACTGTGTAAAGGACGTGGCTTTCTACTCCTACTATCCTACAAAATATTACAATACTTTGGCCTCTGCAAGAATCATCATTAGAAAGCAGAAAAACAGGTAAAAGTCCAATCATCAAATTGCGGTCTAGTAATCACCCAAGTCACAATTATGCAAATCATCGAAATAACTATACTTTTCATGTCTATATTGAACACATTAAGTAGCTACTTGAATATAAGACTTAAAGTCTGGGTGCTCCTCAGCTGCAAATCAAGTCACAGAAATTCTGGTGGTTCCCAAAAAATTTTATACTCTCCTCAACAAAGAAGAGTTGGTGTGAATCACACAAATTTCCACAGGACCTGAGAAAAGCCATTATAGAGACCGAGCAGACTACAAAAGCATTTCTAAAGACCGCACTGTTCATCAATCCACAGCCAGGCAAAATGCCTACAAATGGAAATTCAGGAGTGTTACTACTTTTCCTTGGAGTGGGTGTCCTGCAAAGCTCACACCTAGAGAACAACATGCAATCCAAACTGAGGTGATAAAGAACCCAAAGTAACAGCTAAGCACCTGCAGAAATCTCTACAACTTGCTCAACACCTGCTATTAGGAAAAGAAAAAACAACTCCTGCAACTAGAAATAGGTGTTAATGGAAGGACGTGATTGTTCCAGAAAACATCTGGGAGATGAGTTAGAAGTTGAACTTTGTGGCAAGAATGCAACATACGATGTTTGGAGCTTAGTTGAGGGAACAATGAGAAGCCAAGAAATTTTACAGGCGAGTGTGAGGGCAGCAGTCTGTGACCTGATGCGAGGAGAGGCTGGTGGAGATATTTATCTCTAAAGCAAACAACAGAATGGTGGAAAGAAAAAAAAAGAGGACTTGTGGGGTCAACATCATTGCCCTGACGTTAACCAATATAGGATGCTGTGGCATGACCTGCAGAGGCCTGTTAGAACATGAAATCAGAGAAATACTTATGAACTTAAACTGTTTTGTTGGGCTCAAATTTTCCCCTGACTGTCGGCTGAGTCTCGTAAGCAGCTGGAGGAAACATCTGATGGAGGTTGGTGCCGCTAAAGGAGCATAAGCTGCACCTGTGAGCGCTGGAAACTAAACTTAGCACAAAAAAGTGAGGAAATTCTTTGTTGTAACAATGCTTCTTACACCGCTGGAAAGCCTGTTGATTTCCCCTTAAACGGTACCCAAGGTGCTGACAACCAGGCTTGTCATCATTGGAGGCAATCTCAGTGCAGATTAACCAGCTAAAAATGGTTTTTTGCCTCTTAAATGAACTCCACTAATAAATTCAGTGAAATCCAGCAGCTGTTAAAGTCCAAACAACTGGAGCTGGGAGCCATTATTATAATACCCAGTGGACCTCAGGCTGCTTTCCAGTAATGTGCAATTTGAGGTCACCGGACTGTTGATGAAAAAGAGAGCGATGGTCAGTTTACAGGCTGTTAAGAGCTACTGGTGCCCACAAAAGGCTGGGAAAAAAAAGGTTTCTGCCAAATATTTCCCAAGAGCGCCAGATAATCTTGTCTGAAACCACAGATCAGTCTGTCAGATAGCAGCTGAATTATTTTAATAAGTGCAATTACATTTCCTGTGCTCTGATACAGGGCAGCGTTGTATCCTTCCAACTCCCTGAGTGCACTGGATAACACACCGTGGCTGTGTGTAGGCATTCGCTGTGGTCAGAGGGCCACGAATGCAAACAGAAATGTCCGTATCCAGTCAGTGTAGCCAGAGAACAGCAGTGATGGTGGGAAGTGGTAAAAAGTCTTCTTCGGGTGGAGCAACCAAGGTTGTCTATCATTCTAGTTGCCTAGCTTCCACTTTCACGGCATTCACACAGCTTTCAAGGACCCGACTTGTTTCAGAGAATTATCAATGCACAGAGGCAACAACAGTCACTTCAAAACCAACAAGTGGGGCTCTGTGAGAGGCAGGCTCAGTTTAATATTGGTGTTTATTCATGAATGTCAAACTCGGAAAAAGGTAATTTTCCTTAACTGGAAGCTAACTGAGGACAACTTTGACACTGTGATTTCAGAATGTGGGATGCTGAAACAAATGACAAAACACTCAAAGCAAATGCAGCTGGAAAGCTTTTTGGGCTGCCTTTGAGCCACAACATGTAAATACATAAATTATATTTTAAGAGATTTGCCTGAGTGAAAGGTGTGAAACCTCTTCTCTCAGAAGAACGTGGCAGCACGGCTTAGGTCTGCAAAGCTGCATTTGAACGATCCACGTCTGGAACAATGTCCTTTGGAAAGATGAGACCAGGGTGGAGATGTTTGGCCATAATGCACAGCACCTTATTTGGAGAAAACCAAACATACAGCATAGCAACAGAAACACCTCATACCATCTGTCAAGCACAGTAGTGGAGGGCTGATGATTTGGACCCGAGGCCTGCACAACGAAGCAGGATTTTGTCTTATCCAGGTAACTTGATGAGGCTTGAGGTGAGGAGGAAGAGGATGGCATTTTATTAAGATGCTGGCGGCGCTGTCTGTTTCCTTCTTTGGTGAAGGGGACCCCTTCTCTGATGATAAAACACAGGTATAATCCTTCATACCTTGAGTCTGAAGGTGCAGGCACAAATTTAAATGTCCCCCCATTACCTCCACAGCCTACAGGTTCCCTTCTCTTTCACCTTTTGTGTACTACATACGTGGCCGATCTCTAGCCACATACGTAAAACCCGATTAGTCGGGAGACGTCTTTCCTGCTCACTGTATTCAAATATGGTGGGGGGAACATGGCGGCTTCCACAAACTGGTGCCCGCTCCTGTGGATTTCTAATAGATTAATTATAAGTTTATGAGAATGCATCAATATGTTGGAAGACGTGATTATACACTAATAAATGTATATTTATGAGTACAATGTTTTTTTTTGCAAGAAAAAGTCTTGTACAATGGACTAAAGATTATTACACATTGGGGGAAAACTGGTGTTCTGACAGTCAGCCTCCAGCACGTTAGTGGCATCTCAGTCACAGACTTCAAAATCTCCAGTGTGAGTGGAGCTTCTCGTTCACAACTCTTTAGCTTATTTAACTTGCTCCCACAGACTATCAGCAGCTTAGAGGGCTAAAATTAGCCCAAAGTCATATACAGATGAAGTACAAGGACTACCTTCAGTTGTGAAGATCTCATTAACTCAACAACAAATCAGGAGGAAGAAGGGCAGCCAAAGCATGGCGACAAGCTTCCTGTTCTAAAAGTCCTATCAGTATCTCATCAGCCACTCTGGCCTCCAGCTGCTATTCAGATCTTTCCTCTTTGTTCTTGTCTTGCTCACGCCGATGTGAACTTTATTTGTAAATGTAAATGTCTCTGAACAACATGGGCAGTCAGTACAATGAAGCCTTCACCTGTGCCTGTCGTGATAAAAATTCATCTCAGAGGTGTGATCGTTGTGGTGCACAGCTGCGAAAGGCAACGCATTCAGAGCATTTAGAGGAATAAAGGTGACCAGGTAAAATTTAAAGACGCACTCTTTAAGTTTTTCATGTCAGAACGTTGTTTAATTAAAGAACCAGCTCAACCTACATAAATGCATTTTTGACCATTATTAAATGTTGTCGACCAATAAAACATAATCAAACTTTGCACTTCTGTGTGTTACTAAATTATTTTTGTGCTACTGAAATATTTAGCTTGCTAGTATATGAAGGAGTGTGAGGGCCACATTAAGAAAAAAATTAATAATTTTGAGCATTTTGTGCATTTTGAGAATAAAGTCAAAATCGTCGAAGTCGTCATTTCAAGTCAAATAACGGCCACAGCTGCTACACTCTCTACAAAATGCCTTGGCTTAAACAACTTGATCAGCTGTGTTATTGTGTCTTGTGGTTCTACATGTCCCCTCTGTACTGTACGAAGGTGCAGCCATCCTTTCATCTAACCATTGCCAGTTTGTGTGGTTTTTCCTTCTGAGCAGATGCAGCTTTCTGCACTCTCTCTTTAACATCCTCATACTTATCACTAGATCATGTTTATGTACTAAAAGAGAAATCATTTCCTTGTTACTAAAACCGATTCTAAAGTATAGTTTCACTAACTCATAATACAAGACATTCTGGAGGGTATAACAGACGTGTCGTGGCAGTTGTTTGACATGAAACGACTTTAATCTGCACATTTCGACTTTTTTCTCAAAATTTTGAATTTATTCTCAAAATCCACAATTAATTTTTTTTTCTCAATGTGACCCTAATAGTCCTTTGTACTAGTACTGGTGCTGGTGCTTTGCTCCGAGTATTTACGGATCTGTCAGGTTTCCGATGTGTGTCCCCCAATAGTAAACTCCTTCCTACACCCTTGGGCACATCAGAACTGTAGCACAGTAATTTTGTAAATGAGCCACAAATATGAGAATATGTTTTCTTTGGCAGCAGGACGCTCCAGAGGGATGATCCCTCTTGGACAACGTTTTGGAAACCTGACAATCAACCTACATCTGAAAGGTGGAGCAAGAGGAAGAAGAGGAAGATAATCTGTCTCCTCCTTTGACCAGCAGTACTTCCTCTTCCATTTTAATCCTCAGGCAAAGCTGCAAGCCTGCTGGGCTTTTCTGCCCCAGGTGGCCTGTTGTGAACCCCGCCGTGCAACAACAGGCCACTCCCTGATTAAGACGCACAGGAACAAGTAAACAGGGCCTCGCTCAAAGTCGGTCAGGAGGAGTACATGCCGTACAATATGTACCATTAAAACTGAGCGGTGACAAACCAGCCCCGCAGATGTGTGCTGGGTTGTGGGCGGAGGGCTGTGTGTTCCTCCAACCTGGCCATTGTGTGGACAGTAAGTCTCGATGATTCACTGGTGTTATTCAGAGGCTCTTCACACACAAATGAAAGCCTTGGGGAAATCAGAATTGCCTCGAGGTAGGAACGTCTGACTGTTTAGTCCAGCAGCTCAAGTGTTGAGTGTGCTTTATGAATCACTAATCTCTAAGAGAATTTTATGATGCTGCTGAATATATATATATATATATATATATATAAATAAAGAAACTCTGCAGTCACGCTGAGTAGCTCAAGAGTTTCACAAAATGAGAGAATACAGATTAATCAGTGTACACAAGAGGAAATTGCATATCTCCAAAGAACAAACCACATGTGTTTTATGGGTTATGAATGACCTCCTTCTCATAACCATATTGACCAGAGATCATTTTTTGTGCAGCTTGACACCAGTTTTAGGGGCTAAATTAAAGAAAACAAACATATTTCCTCAGGGAGACTCCATCCTCAGCACAGCCCTTCCAGTGAATCTCATACAACATATAAACACCACCACAATGAAGCCTTCTCAGGAAAAAGGAGGGAAACCATCCCTGTGGGGGATAAAGCACAACAATGAGAGACACACTCTGTTAAATGTGTGATAGCACCTAGCAGTCTATCACAAGGCTGACAGTCTGACACTTGCTTGGATCATGTAAGCACGACCTGCTCTGGCTGTCTCACGTCCTTCATTCACTTAGGCGCTCTTTCTGCTGCATGACTTATTCAAAGAAAAGGCATGAAGTCAGGCAGCACTAACAGCAGACCAAAGTAACTCTGGAATTCATCTGCACTGTGGTCCAAGGGCAAGAGAACAAGTTCAGCCAAAGGATGGGGGGGGTCTTCCTAAAGAAGTCCACAGAAACCACAGCAGAACAGTTCTCACCACGTGTCACTGTACAAACAAGAACCTGCGACAATGACACGGATCCACAAACCCAGACACAACGTTTCTCAGCTCAAATCTGCCAAATCTGTTTGAAGAAGAAAGTAAAGAGGCTCACTGAGCAACGCCGAGCACGCAAGTCATCACAGATGGTCCCTTAATTTGGGGGAGGCTGATATCATCATCTGTGTATGCTGTACAAAACCACCCCGGATAATCGGAAGCCTTAACAAAGCTGTGGATACACGCGTCAGTCCCGATCGGATCCGTGGGAAAAGCACAAACATGCCGCAGTAGTTTCTGAATGAACCGTGACATAGCGAGGGGCATCACGCGTCTGACTTCACACATGATTAAGGACCCCCCACACACACACACAGAACAATAAACTAATCAGGGTCCAGATCTGGGTTTTTAAAATGCCTTTTAGCTGGCTTTAAGTTTAAAGGCGCTGCCTGCATCTGTCACCGTCGACCAGTTAATTCAGCACATATTCAACAGCTGTCAGTCAGCTTTCATTTCCGCCAGAAACGCTACAGTGTGGCATTGTTGTCTGACACCAATTTGCACAACTGGACACAAAGTTTTTTTCGTCGCCCGCAAGGCTGCGTTATCTTTGTTACTCACGTCCCGAGGACTTCCCTGAAGTCAAATATTTTCTTGATATCGTCGACATGCTTTTTCCAAGATCCATCGCTGGACTCGCCGTTTTCTTTCGCCATTTCGCACAGGGGGTGGGGGGAGGAGAAGAAGAGAGAGAGAGCGAGAGAGAGAGAGAGAGAGAGAGACGCTGCCGGAGGATCACCAGCCGTCTCACCCAGCCCAAAAAGAAAGAAAGAAAAGTAATGTACTTCTCTATTTCGCCAAGGGCTTCCTGGCTTTTTGTCAGCACAGTCTATCTTGCCTCCTGAGCCCTTGCATTCAGCCAGGCAAGCCCAAGGCGGGAGGGGATTGTATTGTGGGGGGAGAGGTATGTCCTACTCCGAGAGGTTATTTCACTAATCTGTTTGACGTAGCGGATCCCAAGCTTGAGCTTCCCCAGTGTTCAGATCACTGTGACGGGGAAACACAGGCTCTCCCCCTCCTCCTACCCGGGCGGGATTCAGTCAGTGTCATGCGGCGATGCTTTGAGCTGAGGACGGGCTGCTTGCGGGAGGATGACACTTGGCAGTCGCATCCGAGCTGCTGTGCCATCGAGTCACACCGACCTCCCTGTGGTTGTTATAGCAATAGCAGGAGTGGGAGGTTGCTGCTCCCGCCTATCTATCTGACAGCGCAGGCAGCGATTTAAGTGTTCGCATTGCAGCAAATCACCGACCCGCTGGAAACTCCTGAAGCCATCGGTGTCAGGGTCTGTCTCTGCGAGAGAGGAAAAAAAAGATTTTCACAGCTAAACAAAGTCGCATTTTTGTGTCTCCACATGTGCGTTGTATTTACTGGCAGGTGCGTAGCTAGGAGCAATGGGGGCCCACGAACAGCAGGGAACCCTTGGCCCCCCTTCTATTTTTTTTTCTTCGATCCTGACGATTTTAAACTTATTCAAAACTACTTTCAAAGGTCGGGGGGATTATATATACACTATATTCGCAAAAGTATTCACTCCATCCACCCAAATCTTTGAATTCAGGTGTTCCAATCACGTCCATGGCCACAGGTGTATAAACCAAGCACCTAGGCATGCAGACTGCTTCTACAAACAGTTGTGAAAGAATGGATCGCTCTCAGGAGCTCAATGAATTCCAGCATGGTACTGTGATAGGATGCCACCTGTGCAACAAGTCCAGTCATAAAATTTCCTCACTATTAAATATTCCACAGCCAACTGTAAGTGGTATTATAACAAAGTGGAAGTGACTGGGAACGACAGCAACTCAGCCTCAAGGTGGTAGGCCATGTAAAATCAAAGTGGATGCTGAGGTCCGCAGTGCGCTAAGGTCACCAACTTTCTGCAGAGTCAATCGCTACAGACCTCCAAACTTCATGTGGTATTCAGATTAGCTCAAGAACAGTGTGTAGAGAACTTCACGGAATGGGTTTCCTTAGCTGAGCATCTGCATCCAAGTCTTACATTACCAAGAGCAATGCTAAGCATTGGATGCAGTGGTGTAAAGCATGCCGTCACTGGACTCCAGAGCAGACGTGTTCTCTGGAGTGATGAATCACATTTCTCCATCTGGAAATCTGATGGCTGAGTCTGGGTTTGGCAATTGCCAGGAGAACGGTACTTGTCTGATTGCATTGTGCCAAGTGTAAAGTTTGGTGGAGGGGGGATTATAGTGTGCGGTTGTTTTTCAGGAGTTGGAAAGGAACTCTTTATGCTTCAGCATACCAAGATATTTGGGACAATTTCATGTTCCCAACTTTGTGGGAACAGTTTGGGGATGGCCCCTTCCTGTTCTGACATGACTGCGCATGAGCGAGTTTGGTGTGGAAGAACTTGACTTTCCTGCACAGAGTTCTGTGCAGGAATATATATATATATATATATATATATATATATACACTGAACGTGGGATGAAGAAAGCAGTGCCTAAGAAGTACAACGGGCTGTCCATATCTGAGGCCTTAGAGACTGCCAAGCAGAGGCTCACAGCCTTGGCTAACCGCCTGAAGAGGTATACCAGGGAGATAGAAGCCAGGAAAATAAACCGGATGTT
>JASGAU010381024.1:0-31949 GCA_030220045.1 Australoheros facetus
TTTTTATTTGTTAAAAAAGTTTGACACATCCAATAAATTTCATTCCACTTCACGATTGTGTCCCACTTGTTGTTGATTCTTCACAAAAAATTTAAATTTTATATCTTTATGTTTGAAGCCTGAAATGTGGCAAAAGGTTGAAAAGTTCAAGGGGGCCGAATACTTTCGCAAGGCACTGTATTCACAATAGTTTGAACTGATGATCTTGGAATCTACAGTTGTTTAGAAATTGTTCCAATACACCTTCCCACCTTGTGTAAATCTCTAATTCTCCTTCTTAGATCTTCATTGAGTTCCTTGGACTTTCCCTTGGATTATTGTTCTGAATATTGGTCAGTCCAATGAGTGCTGTCAAGCAAATCCTTTTTTATTCTGGCAAAGAGAAAGAACCAGTTGCAATGAATCATGATCACTAATGAAACGTTAATACGCTTTGGCTTTGTCAGGTTAAAAGACTTTGTCGAACCTTCAGCGCTACTTATTAAAAGATTTACATGAGTGTATGTATCTATTCAACCCTGTATGTATAATTTTGATCCTGTGTGCATTAGAGAAAATCCCAAAAAATTCACATTTGTGCACCCATTTTTTAAATTTTTTATTTTTTAAAGTCATGAAATATGTATGCTGTACAATCATTCCATCATGCAATAAGAACAGTTCAAAGAAATCTTCTCAACCACAGCTGTACCTACTTAGAACTAAGAAAACCACTGTTAGTGGGAAACAGTTCTCCAGAGGATATTTATTTAATCATAAGAGTTATTATGTCAGGAAAAACTGGTAATGCAGCGTGGGTCAGTCATGCATTCTGAATAAAATCAGATTGTAAATCAGTAAAAGTAAATCAGATTGTTTATGTTTTGTCACCATCTGCATTTATCTTTCAATGACTGTTGTCCAACTGGTTGCCTAACTGCCTTACTTACTGACACACCAAACGGATAAATTCCTCCTTAGAGTCACAAACAATGACTCACTCTGCTAGGCAGTTGTGATGACTCTCATACTGTTTTTCCTTACAAAGACACATATCAGATAGATCAGATCCATCTCAATAACATAACCCAGACATGCAGTCAGACCATTTTTGTTGTTAGAGCATGAGTTATTCCCTCCACTGTGCAAACCCCAGGTGTCTGATCACAATAACGAGTCAGCATGTACACTGTGTGTCATAACACTGTAATTAACCACCAGAGTCTGGCACACACAAAAAGTTGACTCTCTTAAAGATCCTCTGACACGCCAAGCTCCAACTACTGTGGCTAAATTAACCTTACAGCTGCACGTCACAGCTGGAACTATATGCAGATGCTCACATTTCAGCAAGCACATGCACATAATACACAATAGCTGTCCAAAAGATAAACAACCTTCTCCGTCTTTACACATACTTGAGAGTACAAGCAAAGCAGACACTGCTTTCCAAATCACTGGTGTCTCCTCTAACTCATTTGCAAACCGCTACCTCTGGTGTGGAGCACTCATGCAAACACACATACCACCCACAGTTATGTTTAAAGGGAGAAATTACAAGCATGCAAACAAGAAAGTGCAAAGCCTCTCTACCGCAAATATCAAAGGACTTATATGTGGGAAACCTGTGCGTGTGGCAGTTGGTTAATTAGATGCTGAGTAAGTGTAAATGTGTGTTAATGTGTAATTACTGCAGTGTAAATGAGTGAGCCGATCGGGTAAATTTTTCTTTGCTTTCGGAACTTTCTTTTTGAGAAATAAATAACTCTAATACTGTGGATATGGAGTTGAGATAAATGACCTACTATAAAAATTCTTTTCACTGTTTGTTTGAACACCAATAATTGTCTGTCTGTGCAAAGCATGAAGCAATCAGTGTAAAATGTACACCGACTCTGCCTATTCTCATTCCTGGGCTGTCATATACTGACATTTTTTGGCATCTCAAAATTATGCACAAGTCATCCTTTGCCATCTGTGTCATGACACATCAGGTTTATTGCAATTGTGAACCGGGTCTCTCACATATGGAAAACTGTAAAGGTCCAGTTGACTTGACGTTTAAACTTATCGCATACCATCATTTTTTCATGGTCCAGTGTTAATGTTGCAGTGGTGCATGTTTAAAGATAACCACAATCTTTTTTCTAAGAAGAATACGAAAAGCAGAGAAAACAAAGTGAAAAAGGAAGCTCCCAAATGTCACCTGGACAACAAACTTATGAATTCCACTGCCACCCACTCACTTTCTCATGTAGACTTTCTCCTCTTTGAAAGAGAATTGCTACCTCTCACTGTTTTAGCTGTTTTAAATCTTCATGTAATGCACGGCTGTTGTTGTCCAGCCTCTTTGAGAACAACAACAGTGTTGCTTGTTGTGTATATCTGATGAAACATGATATGAAGAAGAAATTGACTGCTGTGTGTGGGTAATGAATTTTCACTCTCACACAGAAAGTGCACTTCTTGGGCTACTGTACATTTTTTTTTTCTGCCCCAAATGCAGATTAAACCTCCAACACTGATACAGTCTATGGCGAAGTCCTTAACTTTGTTAAATTGTGAATAATTAGGTGCATGATTGAGGGATCCCTGATTAACTTTACAGATGGCTACTTTGGGCTGCACCCTCGTTCACAAGGGGTCACCACAACACATAGCGCCGCATGTTTGATTTGGATTTTTGGATTTTTGCTCCAGATGCCCTTCCTGATGCAACCCCCAAAGGATTTGTGTCTCCTCTCAGAACTGAACTGGGGCTCTTTTGCTTGTCTTTTGCAAATATGTAAACCACACTTGATGAATTTTACAGATGTCCCTGAATAATTAATCAGGTATCTTAGCAGCATTAAAACTGTAACATGACATGCAGTAGACCACCCAAGCAGCTTTATGTCTTGATGTGTTATCCTGATTATTTTACATTTATTTTTGCATTTTCACACTGTTTTTAAATTTACTTATGCATTTAATGTTGCTACTCTTAGTCTTGGGCTTTGCTTATGTTTTTTGTTTGCTTGTTTGCTTGTTTTTCAGCACTGTTGTGCTGAAATACATCATAACAGCAAACCCTGATTCTCAGGGTTGCTGTTATGATGTACTTACTGAGAATTCTGTATACAGTGGGCTTGCCAGCCCAGCAAGTGGATCTGGGATAGTAAGCTAACACTAGGTACTTTTGGATGCGCCCTTATTTCCCAAGGGGATTTTCACAGTGGATGGATCTTCATGTTTGATTTGGTACAGATATTACCCTAGATGTCCTTCTTGGCACAACCCTCCCATTTATCCAGACTTGGTATCAGCACTAGGAATGCGCTAGCTTTTGACTTACTGAGGCTTGATTTTTGTCTCCTTCTGGTCTCGAATGGGCTCTTTTGCATGTAAGGCAAATGACCCTAAACCACTGAAAAACCATTTGCCATTTTTGACATTCATACTGGTACACAAGAGGAATAGAATAGAATAGAATAGAATAGAATAGAATAGAATAGAATAGAATAGAATAGAATAGAGGGTGGCAAGATCAACAACTAAGTCATACACAGGTAAAAAAAAAGGTGATAGACTCTAAGGGTAAACACTCCAGTTGGCAGGCAACTGCCTTCTGGTGATTGTTACCAGGAAGCACAGAATGGTAAGTCTATCTCAGTATTTGGCCTTTTGGCTAAGACTACACTGTCGACAGGAAATAAATGCCAATAACTGTTTTTGTTTTGCCCATCTGATCTATTATGGAGAAATGGCTCAACTTTGTGGAAAATATGCTGATTATTCCCTTTTCTACCCTTATTATTTTAAGCTATCCTTTCCGGTTTCTGGACATAATGTAGCTTCGTATTTGCGTCTTAAACCTGATCTTCATCTAAATCTTATATTCTCTTGTATATCAACAACAGTAAATCTGTTCTCTCAGTTTTCCATATTTCTGTTTAGTTTGGGCCTTTATACAAGTGTAGAAATATCAAAAACACAACTCTTACTCTGCTTCCATCTTCCCAAAGTGAGTGCAACATGATTAGGGGCAGTTTTGAACTGCAGACAGAGCCAGGACAGCTGCTCCACCCTGCATCTAGTGTTAATTACAAGCTAGCTGTGATTCCAGCTGCAGACGTGACATTGACATTAATCCTTAAGTCTAACTTTTGGAACAAAACCAAATGAACACATCTCAAAACTTTTGAACTATTCTTTAGAAAATGAATATAAATGTGAAATTGTAAAGCCACGTCACCACTGAGGATGTATGTTAGTAGATATAACAGTGGGTGTGTACACACGTGTGTCCCCCTTGGTAAGTGTGTGTCACAGGCGTGTGTCTGGGGGGCTGTGTTGAAGGAAGGTCAAACCTCGGTCCGGGTAATTTGCCACAGATGAAACTCGACTCCATTCCAGGGGACGAGTGCAAGTAAACGTTTCAAAGCTGCAGGAAATCTATTAGCACCTGGTGGGACTCTCTGCACACCCTACTCTGCCCTCACTCCCCCTACCTACCTCCTTCTATCCCTCACTCTACCGTCTCACCTCTCTATGCTCCACCCTTGTTAATAAAACCACACAAGACCACCAAACTCCTGCTGTGCCACTAAATCCAAGGGATTAGTGAGTGTGTGTGTGCACATGTGTCTGTCTTTGGCGTGTGGCAAAGCATGCATTTATGTCTATAATATGTGGACCTGAGAAAGAGCATGTAATGTATCTGGACCTGTCCTTTTTACACACGTGGAGCCAGTTAGCAGGGAATGAGGTGCCAGACAAGCATGCAGCAGCTGCCACATGAGAAACAATAGTTCATGATGCAGGCACAGTAGGTTGCAGTTGCTGCTGAATGCTGACTCTAGGTCAGATAATATGTCCTGGTGGGATACTGGTGGAACGAGGTTAGTAATGTCCAGGGAACATGAACTATGGTCAGTTTTTTGCTCTTTTTTTTTTTTAAATACACCAGTTACAGCTGTGGTCAAGCCCAAAGGAGGGCAAAATATGTCACCTCTGTTTCATGAGCTGCAATACTGTATTTTTCATAACTGAACTTCACACTGAACATTCAAAGGGGAATACAAAAATAATAATGTTGCACATGCCAATTTTTTCTTCCTTTTCTATCAAAATTTGTTAAATATCCTTGCATACCTACTGGTGATTTTTCATCCTAACGATGAGAGTCCTGTGATGTTAAAACACAACATTTCAATTGCATTTCCATCCATTTTCTAAATTGCTCATCCAATTTTTGGGGTCATAAAGGGGGCTGGAGCCTATTACAGCTGTCATAGGGCAAAGGGTAGGGTACGACCTAGACAGGTCACCAATTTATCACAGGGCCAACACAGAGAAACAAACAACCATTCACACCTATGGCCAATTTAGAATCACCATTTAACCTAACATGCATGTATCTGGACTATGGAAGGAAGCCCATAGTTTAGAAACATATAAACACATATAACCTCCACATATAACCTGGGTAAATACCAAATGTAGTTTTTAAATGAGGATTTCATTTATGAAGGGAAAAATACTATCCAAACCTACCTGGTCCTGTGTGAAAAAGTAACTGCCCCCTAAACCTAATAACCGGTTGTGCCACACTTTGCAGAAAGAACTGCAAAGAAGCATTTGAGTCTTTCGGATCACTGTGGAGGAAAACTGACCTTTACTAAAACAAGTGAGGCCTGTAGTTCCTTAGATGCTGTTCTAGGTTTTTTGGGGCTTTTTGTTGTTTTTTTTTGGTTTTTTTGTGAGCTCTTGGATGAGTCATCGATGCGCTATTGGAGTCATTTTGGTAGGCCAACTACTCCTGGGAACATTCACCGCTGATACGCATTTTCTCCATTCGTGGATGGCTCCCACCGTGGTGCACTGGAGTCCCAAAGTCTAAGAAATTACTTTATAACTCTTTCTTTAGATTGTGACATGATGTGTTGCATTTTGAGATCTTTTAGTTGCCTCACTTTGCCCGACAGGTTCTCTTTAAGGGATTTCTTGATTCAGCAGGTCTGGCAGTGATCAGGCCTGGGTGTGACTACTGAAATTGAACTCAGCTTTCCAAAAGAATTGGCTAATTACAGTTAATTGTTTTGCAATTACTTTTTTTACATAGGGCTGGGTAGGTTTGGATGGCTTTGTTCTATTAATAAATGAAATCATTATTAAAAACTGGATTTTGTATTTACTCAGGTTATCTTTGTCTAATATTAAGCTTAGTTTGATGATCTGAAACATTTAAGTGTAACCAATGGGCAAAAAAGCTTAGAGATCAAGAAGAGGGAAAATACTGTTTAATGGAACTGTACACATTCACTGATAAATCTGCAACTATTTTTAGTATGAACTACATTGTCACATGTTAGAATGGAGGGCCTGGACGCTAGTGAAGAGTGAGTCAGACAATGTTTGTACTGACACCTGAATGGCAGTTTAAAATAATGCCTGCAATATCAAAGTAAGTGAGCACGCCTTGCTTGACAAAAATGAATGAGGCGTTAACTTTTAATATTTAAGACATGATGATTTCATCTGTACTGCATGCCAGTAGCCTAAAGCTATTTATCTTACTGTGTTTCTGTTTCAAGGTATATTTGGCACAGAATTCATTCATACTTACAAGCTTGCATAATTTTTTTTTCCTGGGGCAGGTGATGTGGGGAGCTTTTCCAATTTTTCAACTGATGATAAATCTTTGTGCTGACAGTGAGACCTAAGGTCCAAGTGTGCTTTGTCATTAGGTGCAATCAGTGATATTTTCTCATACAGATTTCTCTCCGTTGCAGTTTAATATTTTTGGTCATTTATTTGTAGTTTTCTTTTTGGATCACCGGGTTAAAGAAAAACCTGACTGTAAATACTCAGCAGTCAAACCTTATTAAACTCCCCCAGCTTTAAAAACCAAACTAACCCAAATAGCCAAAATTCTACAATAGGTTTACTTAAGCTTAGGCTTTAAGCATAACTACCTCTACAGCTTTATCTACCTGCACTGAAAAATCTAATTATTTAAGTCAACTGTGTCTGTGGAGAGTTTGGGCAGTCATGAGCACTCTCGCCTGCTCACCAGCTAGCTCGTGTTCAGGGTCCGACCTAATTGGGTTTATGTGCGAGAATGTTTTCCAAAGCCACACTTGTGAAATACCTCCACATCTGCTGCCCATTAGCGGTGGACATAACACACAACAGAGAGAGGAAAGCCCCCAACCCACTGATTCATTGGACCGCAGCCCGACTTTTATTGCAGCGGAGGAAAAAGGCTCGCTGCAGCACAGCGGACGCTGCCTTACCGGTCTCTGTCTTCTTCCTCCCCAGTTCTCTATTTCATCTGTTTTGTTTTTTTCTTTTGCTTGTTTGTTGTTTTATTTTTGAACATTTAATCCTTCTATCTGTTTGTTATTTTTTTGACCTTCTTCTTGCTCTTTTTATCTTCTTACAGCAGTGTTTTCTCCTCAGGTGCAACCACATCTTTTTTTTCTTTTTTGAAATCTTTTTTTTTCCCCCGTCTAATTTGAGTCTCAACCATCAGTTATTCACACATTTATTGTCTTTCCATTTTCATTAAACGGTTCTTATTTTTCACCCTCGCCTCCCAGCTCTTTGCGCTTCAGTGTCCAATTTTGGGACAGCCATTTATCTATGTCAACATGTCTTCCATCTCTTTTTTATTGTCACTCCCCAGGGCAAGGACGTCCTTCTGTTTAATCCTGTGGTGGGCATGAGGAGAAACTAGCAAGGGGGTCTGACAGCCCCCTGACCCCTCATCTGTCATCTGCCAGGGGAAAAGCACCCTCCTAATTGGGGAAAGCGTTGAGGGGTTGGGGGGCTGGTATGGAGGTTGTTATTCTAGTGTTGGTGGGGTCAGAGGTGAAAAGGGGGAGATCACACCGGTGATTAGCCTTCTTCATGTGCAGGAATGGAGGGAAGCATGGATGGGGGAATGTTTGTTGAGCAGCTGGAGTGTAAAGTAATCAGAGAGAAATGGGTAAAGTCCTGCATTAAAGATGGTCAAGTGCTGTAAATGATACCACCCTGGTTCAGGGCTCAGGGCTGTAAATAAAGGAGGTGATGGCTGATGAGTCTCCACACTGCAGAGGTGAGTCCAGGTAGAGTCTGTCAATTCCCCAAAAGGGAATAGAGCTAAAAGCAGCATTGGAGTGGAAGCAAGAACAATCCAAGTCAAAACGCAAACACCAAATATTTTGCACATTATGTACATATATGATCAAAATATGCATCCACTGAGCATTTCAGTCCCACTAAAATCTTTAACAGTGTAGTGACACTATGCAATTTCTTGTACTGGTTGATTGAAAACTATTATTAATATTGTTATTGTAGCCCTTTGAACTGCTTCCTTTCAAATGCTCATAATATCAGTAATCAGAGACTTGGAGCTTCCAGGTGAATAAGCAAAGTAGCTGTGTTTAAAAACGCATTTATCTTAGACTTGCATGTGCTGGCATAGTGCTGTAAGGAACATTTTAGAAAATAAGTCAAATGAGGCTCCATTTAGTGAATGGCTTGGGAGCAGACAATTTGAGAATCCACCTTTCCTCCCTGAATCCACTTGATGAGGAATGCTACCCATCTCTGTGGGTCTCCCTCCTCTCCACTTCCCCTGTCCACACCTCTTTACATGGCTCAGCAGGCCATTAAATAGATGTGCGTTTATGTGGGCATAAAGGGAGAGCAAAAGAGTAAAAACAACAACAAAGTAATTTGTTGAAAAATCACTAAAAGAAAACTTTTCTACTATATGCATCTACGTGTATGGCACTGCCTAAAGAAAAATAAACAAATTAAAAATGTATACAAAGATAAGTTGATGCAACTCAAATTAAAAATGATATGAGTTGGTACTGTATAAATAAAATTGAGTTTATAGAAACTCATCAGTGCCTACACTGAAAAAAAAGCCCATTAACTTACTGTAATCAACTTCCATCAGTGGCTGTACAGTCAGGGTCTTAATGGTTAAACAAGCTAATGTTTGTTGCTTGTTGAAACATGTCTGCTGCCACAAAAAAAAAGAAAACCCCAAAAAGTCACACTCATCTCAGGAATATTTCTGGAACTTTTTAAAATACATTTAGTTTATATTTGTCTGCTACGGCCTTTGTTGCAGCTCTTCACTGTTGATTTGGCTGCTCTGTTAGAAATGTGAGCAGTGACATTACTGGCACGTAGCCAAAGCAACTGTAAAGGTGCACGCTGACAGGACGATGAACCCATGAAGGGACTGCAGTGATAAGGACAGGCACTGTAGTTAATGTCGCATGGACCTGACCTTCTTTTCATTTCATTTCATTTCATTTCATGGGATTGCAAAAACACTTCATTTGTAAAGTTGTTATACTAAAATGTGGACCTGTTGAGATCCCTGTTGGCATGCAGGTCACAGGGGCTGTTACTTTCCACACACTCACAAGAGAAAGTCTCACTTCTTGCATGGCTGAACCTGCATCTTTCACAGGTTACCCGTAGGAATGTTGGTCGACCAGTAATAATCGCTTAAAAAAACAACTGACAAAAAAACAAACATCACAAAAATCTGATAGTAACTGTGGGAGATAGATAGATAGATAGATAGATAGATAGATAGATAGATAGATAGATAGATAGATAGATAGATAGATAGATAGATAGATAGATAGATAGATAGATAGATAGATAGATAGATAGATAGATAGATAGATAGATAGATAGATAGATAGATAGATAGATAGATAGATAGATAGATAGATAGATTTGATAGTATTATTATAATTCATAATTCAAAAGTCTTCTTCATACTTTTCTTTGACATTTTGATGAGTTGCCTTAGATACAAGTACACCTGAAATAAGAAGATTTCTTTAGTGTTTGGTTTTTTTTTTAAAAAGGAAATAATATGTAAACATTTCGTCTTTAAATTCATAATTGTCTAAATTTCCACCAACCAGTTGGATGTCTGTTTGTTTTCAGAGTTAAGAAAGAAATATGCGGAAGGCCGTACCTCTCTCTGGTAAAAATCAAATTGTCATAAGCTGAAGAAGTGGAGGACTCACTGGCAGACACAGAAAGAGGTTAAACAGGTTTTTATTTACAGAGTCAGCAAATCCAGGGTTTGGGCAGCAATCACAGAGTCAGAAAGTGACATGAGAAAACTCAGAAGGGTCCGTAGTCACACATCGGATTCAACCCGTTCACAGAGGTGGAGGCATTCGAGAGCGGTCTACACAGAGAACAAAGTTAGTTCCAAACAAAAACAAGGTGTTCCAAGGTGTTAATGTTGAGCCAGAACGCAATACCTGTCACTGACACAACTGATTGTCTCTTCACAGTCTTAGATAGTCTTGAGAACTTCATATGAGACAGGTGGGTTAATCAGAGCATCTCTTACAGGTGAGAGCTTGGCAGAAGGGCAGGGAGAACAGGATGGAATGCCTCCACAACAGGTAGGTTGCACACCCTCTAAAACACAAACACACGCACACGCACACACAAGGAGAAGGAGAGCAGGCCAACACAGGACGACCCAGGGGCCACGACAGAAATGGCTTTAAAACTATAACTTTAACCCCCCTTATGGATAGTTTATGGATGAAGAGTTTGGAAACTTCTCTTCAGTGGATGGGAGTGCAGGACAAAGGAATACCTACTTGAGATGCATCAGTGTGTGGAAGGTAACTTCCACTTTAGTCCTCGCTGAATGAATCTATATTCCTGTTCAGTGGCTACGTCAGCACTGATACACTGACTTCACTTGACTCTGAGACATTCAGCTCATCCAGCTAAAGGACACAAGACATGAAGAATGTGGTGTTGTAGTAGAGGTCCAGCAGTATGTTTCTCAGTGCTGTGTTATATCACATGTCAAGCAAGTGACTTCTGTGTGTGTCACCTGATTACACACGTGTGGTAATCATGATCAGAGACAGAACAAGGACACGATTATTAAAGCTATCTCCCGCTGATAACATTGGCCCTCTGAAATCTAAGGGTGGTCACACATGAGCTGGAAGTCATCTGAGAATTATTTTGCCATCAGGTTAAAAGTAGCTTGTGATTGTGCTGTCATGAACTGGACCCTATGGTTACTGGCAGTTCTGAAATTTATGGCAGTTACACTGATTGCGTCTCAACCCTGTATTTAAATAAAATGGCTCTTCCGTCTTGTACATCATACATAACTTCCCATGCTCTCATTAACAGTGCTGCAGAGTGACTGACATCTTGGAATCCTCTGCACCAGACCTGGAGTGAAAAAAATTAATTGTGGAAGGTAATACTCCCATTGCTTTGGTCTGTTATGAAAGCGCACTCCCACTTCCAACATCTCCTCCCTCAATGCATAATCAGCTGTCAAACCTAACTTCTTTACCCGAGGCTTGTGAAACACATGGGACAGGACGTGCTGTAATTTAAAAGGTACCAATCCACAAAAATTTCCTCCAAGACAGATTTCGTGAGTGTCTGGATTTCTTCTTTGCTCTGCCACTGATTGGCATGTTGTGTGCATGGTGAACAGCGCTGCTCCATGACTTTTGCCAGGGCCTATAGAGTTTGCAGCCCCCTGAGCACACACATGCACACACCTCTACACCTGCTGGCACACTTCTGTGTGCACACATACGCAGACGAAAGAGAGGCAAAGGGACCAAAGAGAAATAAAATGACCTGCACGCGTCTTAATGAGGGAGGGCTGGGCGTCTGGCATTTACCTCAAACCATTTCTTCCCCCCGCTGCTCTCTCTGGAGGGCTTTAAGTCCACCGCCTGTTAACGGCTGAAGTGTGGATTTCCTGTCAAATAAGGGTTAGAGCCCAACAAAAGTCCTGTACTCTAGTACCTAAATAGGATCACTTCCAGCTGCCCCACCTAAACACACGCACTTCATGTCTTATAATCAGAGGTGGCAAACGGAAAGACATTCTGTACTTAAGTAGAAGTACAAGTGCATGTGTTAAAAAAATACTTTGGTAAAAGCTGAAATACTGGTTCAACTTCTTTACTTAAGTAAAAGGAAAAAGTACAGGCTCTGAATTGTACTCAGAGTAAGAAAGTAAAAGTAGCAGGTTGCATAAATGTTGAATTCAGTGAATTAATCTCAGCATCACTGGAAATAAAAATGTTTCTCAGACGTGTTAAACCTAAAGTAATGAGTCTGTTTGAAAATGTAAGAACTATAAAGTACAGATACTTGTGTAAAAATGTAGGGAGTGAAAGTAAAAAATAGTCCTGAATAATCTACTTAAGCACAGTAACGAGGTATTTGTGCACTCGTTACTTCCCACTCCTGCTTATAATGTCCCTATGGGGATTTATACTGTGCCTGTGGTGCTCAATATTATCATTATAGTGACCTTATTGTACATTTATGGCACTTTTAAACTCCAGTAATCAGCGTAATATTCTATAAAAATAGAGAACATTAGAAAGTTGTATGCTCAATTGTGCTCCAGCCAATCGTATCCATTTATAACGGAACTAATATAGTTGTTGTGATTATAAGAAATGTGCCTTTGCAATACGCCATGACTCTTGGAACTGTTTTCACCTCATATATAGATCTATTTTTATCACTTTCACCCTCAGTCCCAGACAGATATTTTTTTCATTTTTGTCACTTGACCTTAATGAGAACAATTGACCCTGTGCGACTTTGAAAGAAGATGCTGTCTCGTGATGGCCCTGCATCACTAAACCGAGTGTGCACTTCAGTCGCCTGCTTGTCACTTTCCTGAGCGCATTCATCATGGACAGTGACAGCTTAAACGTTAAGACACGGACTTGTACCGACATGCTGAATGTTTGTAGCCGTACCGAAACTCGGAGTGTTTTTGTATCAATTGGCTAGAGTTCAGAGTAATGCGCATTTACTGCAGTTTCAGTATCTTGCTTGAGGGAACTTCATTGAGGTATTTCCTATTGGTTTCATGCATTCTTTTATGTCTGTGCACTGTGTCTGGTCCTGCATTAAGTATTTTGCAACTGGTAATCCACAGAGGATGCAATCAATACTTTGCGCCAAGTTCTCTTTGGCGCAACATGTAAAGAATCCCATCTGCCTCTTCAGCGGAGCCAAAGTGAGGCGAGTGAGGAGAGACAGAAAGGGGATCTTGTCAAAAAAGAAAAAAGCTCTTGCTTTATGACCACCAGACCAACAAAGGTCCTTTAATTATTTCCATTGCCCCAAAACAAGACATTATTGCCACTTCATTCTTAGTGCCATGCTGATTTAGCTGTAAAAAGGGGAACAGCTTCCCGTATCATTTTTGATTTAGTTGTAAAAATGTTTATTTAACCATATGTCATTAATAAAAATGTCCTCACTTTGGCCTTGGAGCTTAGATCATAAATAGTCGCAATCACAGATTTCTCAGCAACATATGGTCCAGGTGCAAAGGTTAGTGAGCTGTCTGTTACTGAAATAATACATATGTATTATAACTGTTAATAAGTTGTTATTAAATAAGTCACTACTCTTTGACTGTTGGCCTGAGGTCAGGCAGTCTATTCTAGTCAAGTGGTCAGTAGTTTATGTGACGAACTTAAGGGGAAAAACAGACAAGAATGATGACAATAATACAAGAGTGTATCCTGCATATGATTCCAGCTTAAGTCTTTACAGCTGACATATAAAGATTTACTAAGTTATTTAGCTTAATTAGTAGGATTACTTCGGGGGGGGGNTGTTTATTTGATTGGTTTGCAATTGAAAGAATGTAAAATGTTGTTTCCTTTGATAAGTGAAGAATTTTTTACAATTTGATTTTAATTTGAAAATATCAACGGGAAGTTGTGCTATTTGCTGCAAAGAGACGCTGATAGAGTACAAACTTGAGTAGAAGTGGGTTGAACCGAGGACGTGTGGGTTTTTAGAGAAAGTGACATCTGTGCGTGGAAGACAAGTCTTCTGCTGACCATCAGCCATTCAGAACTTCAAACAAGCTTCGAGTGCGTCGCTCACTTAATCCGGATTCTAACCTGCTCCCAAAACCTTAACCATGAGGACATACGTATGGATTTACCAGGCTCTGCTGTGTGTTCTGCTCACTATTGTGGATACAGGTAGGATTTGAACAGTTGGGCTTCCAGTGGATGATCAATATATGCACGACCTGAAATCGTACTGGTTTCCGTCTCTGCGTTTTATGCATTAAAGTGAGAAATTGGTAGAGAAACAGACAATTAATTAGAGAAACTGAAGAAAACTGCACTGGAAATAAAAAGAAGTTGGAAAGGTGGAGAAATTCTAACTCACATTTTTTATTGCTAAAAATAAGACAGTTCTGACAGTCATGATTTTGCTTAAAGATTGTGGTACTTCGTTTTGCATAAATGATCAGTTTTTAATCGCACACGTGACAGTGCGTTCGATTGAATGACCTTGATCACAAACCTAGTTTGGAAAGTTCTTCAGAAAATACCCCAGGTTGTTTTTCGTTTTGTTTTGTTTTGTTTTTGGAAGAAATCAACATTTTTATAGCTTTTCTGTGCTATAAAACTTTGAATGAAACAGTCCGCAGATCCGCGCTCCTTTTCACTTTACCTGTAGCTCTATGAGTAAATAGCGCAAGAGATCAGTTTCGCAAATTTAATGTTTAAGTCAAACAATTAAGCGTGTTGAATCGTTACATTATGATCTAGTTTCTACCGCCACGATGAGGACGTGCATGCTTCTAAATTCCAGCTGCCTGAAGGTGCACACCCGCGCCAGGGCGCTTGGTTTGAAGTACATCTGCTACTTTGTCATTAAAACTTTTATGGTCCTTTCAGTAATAGACACTCCTATATCTGTTGGACTGATGTCAGCTATAGAGAGGATGCAGACATGAAGCGCAGCCTGGGGCGCGCACACGACAACCGGTCTTGTAAGTGCGTTCAACGAGCTCAGTGCGTGCTACTCCCATATTCGTGGAGCGCTGATTATCTGATGGCTGTCCAGACTCACATCCGCCCCGCTGACATTTGACCACTGAATCCGTAGTTACCACCTCCGGGGGTGCCGACCCTGACATCTGACCGGCTCGGAGGTGGGGGGAAAGTAATGCGCGCCCCGGACTTTGGCTGGCTTTTTGGTGCGTTTCTCCCGATAGAGAGAAAGAGGTGTGTGTGTGTGTGTGTGTGTGTGTGTGTGTGTGTGTGTGTGTGTGTGTGTAACATCTGGCTGCTGAGCCCACTACCACATTTTGCGCTCTCTGAAGCAGATGTAATGTCTGCGTAATTCCCAGACAGAGGCGCACCTTTAACCTGCTACTTTCCTGTTGTTCCTGCAATACAGATTTTCCCTCTACACTGACCTAACATTTATGTTTTTATAATGATTATTATTATTACATTGTGAGGTATTATTACATGGGAAAGCGTGACTAAAACGCTTATCCAGCTGAGACTTAAGTTCTTTGCTCAAGGGCACCTAAGTGAACGTTTCTGAGGTCGAGGTGTTGGCCTTTCACTTTACCTATCTGCATTTTTCAAGTTAAACTAGGTACTCCAAGCTGTTCTTCTAACCTATGACTGCCTCTTCTCATTAAATCGGATCTCTTTCACTCACTGAGCACCTTTTATTATAGTCTTCAACCTCAGCAAATGTTTAGGATTTGGAGATAGCAGAAGTCTGAGTGCAAGGAGAGGAAGCAACTAAGTGAAATCTAATTGAGCAGCCTGGCCAGACATCAGGGCTGGAACAGCACCGTGATGAGTGCCAGATGTGGTCCAGTGGAGCCCAAAAACATTAATAACACGTCCTCCCCAAAAACCATTTTCAACCACGTGGAGCCTCTAAACGCCCCACAGTTTACAATATCCTAAGTACACACACAGCGTCATGTGTCGGGTCTTGGCACAGGAGCGTGTAGCTGTAATTCAGTAGCATGAGATCGTCCGGTGTGATTTATATTGCACTTGCCCTTAATTATTATAAACTTAAAACTATTGTCAGTAGACACACAATGGATCTAAAGAGGTTCAGAAGCTTCTTTTTACAGAAGGGTTTTATACTGCTGAAAGACAGGATCTTAACCTTTTCCAGTGTGTAAAAATGAATGATTTGTATCAGAGAGGATTTAAACTTTAAAATATGGTTTTGTCTTGCTTTTGAACCCAGTCGGAGCTCATATGCATTATGCCAGATCTTTGCAAAGGTAGAATTTGCTTTTGATGTACTTCTTTCTAGGAAGTAGAACTCAACAAACGCCTATAAATAAAGCAAGTATGAATTATGCATTTGACAGCTTTCCATTTTCCCACCAGAATTCAGCCAACTGCCAATAGCCGAGAGACTATGCATACAATTTGATGCATAAAATTTTACTGTATTGTAGAAATTATGAGAGATAATAAAGTTTTCCTATGAAACAAGATCTGCCCCCCACCCCCACCCCCACCCCCACCCCCCCCCCACCCCCATTGGTTCTGGTCTTTTGCCCATTCTGCTTATTTAAAACACCTGAGATTGAAGCAGGGCTTTCCCAGGCAGTTTCTGGACCTGTTTTTCCTGACACATAATCTGTGTTACCTGCTTCCTCAACTGAAGCCCGGTATTTTATCTCAAGAAGTGCAGAACAGCTGAGCTTGGAATGTTTCCGGGGTTGCACAAAACGCTTCAGTGTGTGGATGGTGATGTGCCAGCAAACACGAGGCTTGAAGCAAATTGTATTTGAAGGATGTTTTCATCATCAGCTGGCCACCCAGTTTACTGGATGACAGGGAAATAATTTCATCTTTTCTCCCTGATATTGATGCCAGCACTCTGAATCCAGCATTCATACCTCCTGATGTCCTAACAGTGACACCGTGACAAACCTCCAGGCTTTGACAGAGGCTGCTTGACAACAGCACTAATACCAGACCAGTGCATGATTAATGTTTTATACTGTGCTAATGAAGTATATAAAGCAAGACCCCTGCCCCACACCGAGCCAATGGTCACAAATTGGCATGCACAAAAACCAGGACGCCCCAAATGCTATTAATACCCTTTGAGAGGAAAGGGATATTTGCTCAGGGAAAAGAATGGTAATAAGCAAGAAATCATTTGAAAGTACTCTCCTCTGAGTGGAGTGAGACTTTAAAGGTTAGTGGTTTCAAAGAGCAACGCCACCTCAATGCCTTATAAGCAGCTTTCACAGAGCTGACCGCTGGTTACAGATATCTTCATATGAGTATGCACAATCTGTAGGTACGGAACAAGATATTTCTGCTTGTAGTCCAAGTGGCATCGGCTGCATGCAGGTCAATATTCAATTTAGAAAACAAAAGAGGGATTATATTTGCCAGAATCTCAGAACCACTGGCTACAGTTATGATTACGTTTATTACTAGCTTTTTATTATTTATCTGCCTTTGCAAATAACACAGGACAGGATAATAATGGGAAGTCTTATACAATGACTACACTGGGAGCCCCACAATATTAGCCATTGTCCCCAGAGGTCATCATATTGATGACTGATGATGGACTAATGGGTTCCCAGACTGACTACTGATTAACTCAGTCGTGGCAGCACTTAGACTTGCATGCAGTCACATCAATGGACCTTAAAAATTTTGCTAAGACGTGGTTGCCAACTTCATGGTATAAAACTCCAAGCTGGATAACAATAAAAAAATCAGTTTCCAAGTCAAACTTGAACCTTTGATGGTGATGTTAATGGTATTTAAAAGCACAGAGCAACTCTCTTGTGAGATGAACCTTGGCATAAACAGGCTTATCATTAAATCTAATGGATGTGTAAACATGTGCAGATCTTATGTTTTGTCCTCATGTGTTGCAGGTTGCTGCAGAAAGCCTCGTCAGTTATTACAGAGGTATGAAAAAACTGAAAGCCATATGCTGGTTTGTACAGACTGTCCTCAACTTCCATTGATACGAAACAGCAACTCGGAGGAACGCTGCGCCCGGAAATGCAAAGTCAAGAAAAACTTCAACTGCAGGTGAGTTCTGTTCCTGTGTTTATCTGATGTCCGGCACTGGTTTCTTTATGGCCCTGTTTCCTCAGCCCTCCTCTTCTCCTCATGGTATTTACATATTTTTCTTGTTTATCATTTGTTAATCTCTCAACCATTTCCTGGGTGTTTTTCAGGGGTTTTAACTTTCAACGGCACAGCAAGAAATGCCACTTGCTTCCTTATGACCGTTTCACCAACAATGTGCAGAAGCAGGCCAATGTCAGCTTTACGCTATATGAAAAAAAAGGTAAATATCATAAGTTTCTCATGAGAACATTCAGGTGCAGAGAGGGATTTACACGGGCAAGTTTATTGCTGATTGCTCCTCAGATTTTAAGGTCTTTGGTTTCTCTGTTGATGCAATAAAATCAACCAAGCCGCCTCATCCCCCGCTGTTTAATCACCCCAGCAGGGAAAGTCGCATGCAAAAGCATGTAGAGGACTTAAGCGAAGTATAAACAAATAAAAAAAAAAAAATCATTGTTTACAGTCAGAGCGCAAAGCTCTCTCAAGAGTCGGCTGTGGAATCTAGCACTTCAGAGTTTACGAAAACTCCCCCCCAGTGACATTTAATGAACTTTAGGGAGTCGTCTGATTTAGGAATAACACACAAGCTGGGACCTACTAAATGCTGGCTGCAAAATACACACACAAAAAAACATTTTGACCATACATGGGGAAATAAATTCCAGGTGGTCAAGGCTACAAAGGCAAATCTACTTTTAATTGCAGAAATGCTGTGTGAATTGGCACACAAGAGTACACGTGGACTGCTTGTATCAAAGTGAGAACATGAATGGATGTTTTCAAATATTTTTTTATGCCTTTGCTGTTACTTAGATTACATAAGGGAGTGTATCATCGGCACCAAGGACAACTACAGAGGGAGAAGGTCTTGGACAAAGTCAAACATCACTTGCCAAGCTTGGTCAGATAATAACATCAATGAGCACACGTAAGTCATCATTTTCTCTCTCATCTTTGCCTTTATTGGAGAGCTAGAGAAGGAACAGAAAGTGAAACAGAGGGAAAGAGAGCAGTACAGGCCCATCTGGAATCAACTTGGTGACTCACTATTAGTGGCATTTTGGCTAATGTGATTTATGCTATAATTGGGATGCTCTAAGTCCTGTCTTTTTATAAAGAAAAGTCAACAGCAAGTGCATTTCTCCATTCAGATATTCTTGCATGAGGAAGAAGAGTTGCCTGTGATATCTCGCTCAGCTGTACACCAGAGGGTTTTCCTTAAGAAGGAGAACATGTTAATCATTCACTTCCCCTTATCAGATTTTTGTAGATTTGAAACAACAGCCTTCAAAGGTTGCATCGCTAATCTCCATGCTTCCACCACCTTCCTGGATGCTCCTTTTCTGTGTCTGATACTGAACAGGCCTCAGCAGCTGATTTATTGATGCTCAGTTCATCCCCTTGCACCTCTGGGGTTAAGGGAAGGTGGAGGCTGAGAGACAGTTGAACATTTATCCAGAGTTAAGTCAGATTTCTTTCATCGCACGCAGGCATCTCCTCCGCAGTGTGGCTGCTTATTTTTTTGCAGCACTCTAGACCATCAGGTGTATCCCCAAAGATGTTTTCTCCCAGCCATAGCAAGGCAAGATCAGTGACTTTGCAAAGATGGTTCTGTGCCAGCGCCTCATTAGTGGAGCTCATTAGTTACAAGATATTTAAACTGCAGCGGGGGGGTAAAGAGACCAAGTAATAATCGTTTGAAGAAGTGCAATGTGAAAAAATAGAGCGGAGGTAAAAGAAGGCATAAAGATTTATAGACTGAAGTCATGTTCTGTCTGATGTCCAGCTGAGCTCACAAAGCCAAAAGCATACTGCGAGAAAACACAAGGTCAGTGATACAATCAAAAGAATTATATGTTGGTCCAGATCCCCTCCTCTTTTTTTTTCTTCTCTTCCCAAATTCCCCCTAAGTCCTCTTTTCATTTCAAGAAGCAGTTGTTCACATTAGGAATCCTTTGTCATTGTTTATTTGGCACATGGTCCCAGTACCCTTCTCAGTTAGAAGGGAACTTCTATCGTTTTGACTTTCGGAGCGTCAGAGGGAGCTTACTTAAGGGAGATTTAGTGCCACTGTGGGGTTACCTAACATGGGACTGTCCCGCTGTGTGAGAATTACCACCATAATGAACCACGCACCATTTGAGTTTCAGGTAACTATTATTTTCACGCTTGACCGATCGGTATGGGGCAGGGGTGATTTCTCAGGAGGTTCCCTTCCTGGAATGGGACTTTCACCTGTTGTCTATATTTAGCATTTGAACCAGGGCTCTGAAAGAAATGTGCATTGATGTCCAGCCAAGGATGGAGAATGGAACATTTCTCTTCATGTTAATAATAATAATAGATAACATTGCAATCATTTATTTATACCCTTAGGGATTTCTTTTGTTTGTCTACCAATTTTCCAATGGGAGGTCAGTGAGCACTCTCAGCTACAGACACACACACAGTTGCAGCTTTGATTTATGTTTTTCTTTAATGGCAAATATTTTAAACATAACCTTTTCAAAAATAGAAAAAAGAGACAGTGCTTAGAGTTGTACACAAATAAATGATTACAAAAACAGGGGACTTTGGTAGAAAAGCAGAAAAATTAACATTTATTTAACAGTATGGATAAGCAGTAATGGTCAAGCAGGAGATAGCTTGGCTAGAAGTATAGATAGCAGTTAAAATTGATAAATTCTAAGCTCAATATATTCGCAAAGAGTTATAGTAACCTGAAAATACCACACAACCAGTTTAAATAAGCGCATACACATGTGTAGTCATGTGAAAAGGAAAGTTGTCACATGACTCCTTGCAGGCCTGTGAAACAACTAGGTTGATATTCCATAGGAGTTAAGAGGGTAGGTAGCAGGCAGGTGCTGCTAATCAAATGCACTTTAACTGATCATTAGCCAGTGTGACTACCTCTATAAAAGCAGAGGTTTGGGCAGTTTGCTGGTCTGTGTGTGTTAACACAATGCCACAATCCTCCCAGCAAATTCAACCCAATGCTCAGTGAAATCCAAAAGCTACTGCTCAGACTCTACAGGCCTCAGTTAGCATATTAAATGTTAAAATTCTTGACAGTACCATTAGAAAAAGGCTGAACAAGTATGGCTTGTTTGCCAGGAAAAAAGCCTCTTCTCTCCAAAAAAAAGATCACAGCTTAGGTTTGCAAAGTTCCACCTGAACAAACCACAAGACTTCCGTCCTTTGAACAGACGAGACCAAAGTAGAGATGTTTGGCCATAATCTACAGTGCCACTTTTGGCAAAAACCAAACCCAGGACATCAGCACCAACACCTCATACAAACTGTCAAGCCCAATGATGGAGGAGTGATGATTTAGGCTTTATTGCAGCCACAGGACCTGAGCACCTTGCAGTCATTGACTCAACCATAAACTCTTCATTATGCCAGAGAATCAAATGTGAGGCCATCTGTCTGACAGCTGTCTGTCTGGAGCCAGAATTGAGTCATGCAGGAAATGATGTTTCCAAACACACCAGCAAATCTACAACAAAATGGTTGAAAAAGCAAAAAAAATCAAGGTGTTTCACTGGCCCAGTCCCTGCCTGTCCTGTACCGTTAATGACCAGGTTTGACACCTCAGTATATATCAGTAAAGATGTGGTTTGACGACAATCTGAATAGCTTCCAGGTTTTTCCAAGGGTGGCCTTAGTAAGCTGTAAAGATACATGTAGAGCTCACCCTCACTAAAATCTGATGCTCACCCAGTCATTTAATTCTGGAAGCAGGCCAAAAATATGAAAGAAACGACTTAGTTCAGAAAAGAGAAATAAGGGTTACCCCTAGTAGGTGGCCAAGAGAGAAAGAGTTAAGAGAGCTGTGCACAAACCACAAACCTCAACATCATAAAGAAGGGAGGGCCAAAATTCCTCCACAACGATGTGAGAGACTGATAAAGTCATACAGAAAACCATTATTCCAGGTTATTGCTGCTAAAGGTGGTTCTACAGGCTACTCAATCATGGAGTGTAGTCAGTTTTTCACAAGACCGCATAGAGTCCTGTGAAAAGTACATGTACATGAGAGGTGGCGCTGATGAAAGTTTTTTTCAGTCCATCTTAAAGGGCTTCCACAAAATATATATATGTATATAACCAATGAAGTTGCTTACCAGAAAGACTAAAAACAGAAGAATACAGCTGTGCATGCTTGATCTGATTATTAATTAGTGAGCTATTGGCATAGATGTGCTAGCACACAGATGTTGTCACATTTTGAAAGCGTCGGGCCAAGCCAAACTAAGCTAACCATCTCCCAGCTGTAGATTCACATTCCAAAAGATGATACTCGTCTCATCATATGCTCTCTGAAGTAGCAAGTTTCCTTAATTTTATATCATTTCCTTTCAGCACACAGGTTCCCATTGTACTTTGCTTCCAGAAATAATTATTTATATACAAAGATATATCCAGTCTTGGCCTGCTTGCTTTAATCTCTGAATGCTTTATTCCTTAGATGCTGTAGTACTAAATCATGGCAATGTTCCACCAGGTGCATGTATTGATAGACATTTTGCAGCAGTTACTTCAGGCCTAGATTTCATCTTAAGTGTTATCCCAAATCTAGCCAATATGTTTAGCGGACCCAGAGAATGAAGCATGTGCGCATAGTGTCTGCCTGTGCTCCGTCAGGACCAGATTTTGGCAAGGAGATGAATAACTGGTCAACATCTGTTAGCACAACATCATTATGACTAACTTGCTCCCATGCTGGGTCCTTTTACAGAGTCTCAACAGATGCACTTTTTTTTTTTTTTTTGCAAAGTGAGGAATCTTGTAATTCCTTTTATAAATTAAGGATACTGTATTGTGATCAAGATACAGTCTATTGAGCTTTTGATTTACACACAGCAGATGTGAGTCTTGGCCCATGGCGAGTGCTGCTTTGGAGGGGAACAAGTGTTTTTGTTTTAGCTGGGGCTACACGCATAAGTGAAAAGTTGCCGTATGGCCCGCTATATTTTGACACATGTAGATAAAACTATCCGCTTTAATGGTACTCCCTTTTATTCTCCTTTGCACTCTGCGTCTCTTGACTAAGTCAGATGCCTGAGATTTCTTCCACCTCTGGGCTGACTGATGTTGTGCATTATTAGAGAAATCTTGCATAAGCCTCTAGGCACAAAGGGGAGAGCAGAGCAGACTCCCCTAAGAGTCATTGCCTGGGGTAGTGTTCAGACAATCTGCTAAAGGGAGGGTGGCCTCTTCCTCTTTTTCCTGTACTTTTTATTTTTCCTACAAGTTGTTTCTTACATCATCAGTTAAACAATGAACTCAAGCCCTTTTGCTCACTCCATTAAGCTTTTTTGTGTGCTGTATTCAGTTACTTTACCTCTTTCTTTTCACTTTTTCTTCTGCCTTACCTCAATCTCTCCCTGGGTGGGAGGGGGAAAGTGGTCGGCACGTATGAGGCTGTTGCTGACATGCCAGCTTTGGGTCATCTTGCCATGACAGAAGACAAATTTCCTACACTGTCCATTTAGTATGGGACTCCCTAGACTGCACAGACCATTTGTATGGACGATCAAGGTTCTGTTTCTTATAGTCTTGTTCACTCTGTGGAGCCGCTGACAAAGAAGGATTAGGTTTAAACATGTTCAAAGGCTGCCAGCAAAGGACCTGCATGGGCTGCTCCAAGTGGTGCATAGCATTGTTCTGTGCGGTTGGACATTGCTGTCCTGTGACAGTCTGGCTTCTTCACAGTTGAGGGAGCGGGGATGTGGTGGGACTCAGTAAGGCGATCATGCAAAAGGTGCAAATCTGGTGTAAAGAGACACATTGATGCCTTATTTGCATATGATTGCTATGACAGGATGTAAAATGTAACCTGGTCTTGCTATAGTATTTCACAGAGTGGAGACATATGTCTCAATGTAAATACCTTTAGAATTTATTTGGTTTGTTACTGAGAGCACTACCGCACAGGTGTGGTACTGTAAACAAAAGCAGAGCAGTCAAGAGTGCAAGTACTCCCATAAATTTAGTTATACAGCTTGGAGTATCAGGTAACACTTTCAATTATGTGTGTCTACACCCCTGTAGGTTTTATCCAGATAGGTACCCAACACAAGACCTGAGGGAGAACTTCTGTCGGAATCCTAACAATGATCCTGGTGGTCCATGGTGCTACACCACAGATCCCAATGTACGAGCTGAGGAGTGTGGCATTCCGCAGTGTTCAGAAGGTGAGACCTATAAACCAACACAACTACAAAATAAGATTTGAACAAAATAAAAGCAGAGCCTGAAAGGCGATTGAACGGTCATGTGGTTTATTTCTTGTTTGCATTCCTCAGTAGAGAAAAGAACATTTTGATAGCTGTTGCTTCTTTGTTGACAGAAGTCTGCATGACATGCAATGGGGAGGATTATCGGGGCAAAATGGATCATACAGAGAGTGGCAAGGAGTGCCAGAGATGGGACTCAGCAAGGCCTCACAAACACCCCTTCCAGCCCAAAAAGTAAGCTGGAGATCACAGAGTAATTTTTCTCACAGATGACACCAGCACACACCCATGACAGATGCTTAGAAAAAAATGAAGCTTATCCTCAAGAGAGGATAAGCTTTCTTTATTTTTTACCCTTCTCTTCTCTTTTCAGGTATCGGGACAAAGATTTAAAGGACAACTACTGTAGAAACCCAGATAATCGCCTCCGTCCTTGGTGTTACACCATGGATCCCAAAACTCCATGGGAGTACTGTAACATCACTGTGTGTGGTAAGAGCCTATGCACTGTACATGCTCCAAATCTGAGGCTGGGGCTTTGAGGGCAAAGTCTTCAAACAAATTAAGAGCAAATTATTGTTTTACTCTGATTTATGACTTTCTGTTGGTTCAACATGCATTGCCCTTGGAGCCTTTATGTGCCACACAGTTAAGAAACTATTACAGGATTCAGAAGTGGACATAAGATTGAGCAAGCCCTGTTTTTTTTTTTGTTTTTTTTGTTTTTTATTTGGTTTTTACCACCAGCAAGTTGTTTAAATGTGCAACAGGGAATTGTTGCATACAGGTCATTGGTGGTTTTGGAGTCGTTGTGGTCAGCTGAGAAAAAAAAAAAAAGGTCCTCTTCTCCCCAGCAAAGTCTCAGAAGACTTTTGTTTATCCGGCTGGGTGTTTCATGTGGGCGTTTGGTCCAAATTATTCTACCTCAACAAGGGACAGTAAATAGGTTGTTTGTAAGAGGGCAGCCATAACTTGACAGAGCCTGAAGTGTTTTACTGAGGCCATTCAGGGCTATAAAGTGGAGGACTACAATAGAGGCTGTTATGCCAACATACCTCAGCTATTGAAAAGTCTGAAAGTTGTTTTAGTGGTGTGAACATTGTATGCATAATGATCAGTTTTAGAGGCAAATTAAAGGAAAGACCTGAAATAATGTGCAAAACAGTTGCATATGCTGCTTTACAGGGCATACTGGGTAAAGGGATGGTTTGATGAATAGGAGAATGATGGATGTAAAATCATACTGTGTGGCCTTCATAGTACGCAATACAAGATTTTTGCTGTTGCCATCTGCCACGATCACCCACAGCTGACCATTATTAGACAAGAGAGTGTGGTTTTCACTTATCAGCTTACACTAGCAAGGTGCATCCACAGACTGTATGAGTGCATCCAGCAGTACCTGGTCATTAGTGGTAAAGACAACAAAAATATAATACTAGAATTTCACCCACCAAAACTGCAGCACAGGCTGTTAGTGCAAGTAACCACATTCTAGAAAATGATTTGGGTAATGGCATAAAAAGTCTTCACAATGCACCAGGCTCAGACAGAGCTGAGCTTTATCAGACAGACAGAGGTCTGATTGGCACCTGCTTGTCACTCACAGTGGCCAAGCTCCTTATAGTGCATAACACTGAGCCTTTATACAATTTAACAGGCCTAACAGATGAGGGGCAATTTATATATAGAAACCAAACGTTTTTTGTTTGTTTGTTTGTTTTGCACCAGGCAGTAAACATGTTTGCTTTGGCTCTGAAGTTAAGCATTTTAGCGTGTGTGTCTGTGGAGATGTACTTGTTTTTGGAGCCAACCTCCAGGAACTGCAATTTTTGGCACCTTTGCACTGGCTTCATTTCTAGGCCACAGAACTTGGCGTTTGATATAACATGTTAAACGGTTAGTTTAAGAGGTGCTGGTAGATATATTTGCTTTGGCAGTTCCTACCGTATCCACGTTTTGTGCTAAGATAACCCTTCTGTTAAGACTCAGATGGTCTGTCAGAACCGGGTCACAAGTTTTGCTCACTAATCAAAAATGGCTATCCTTGAAGACAGAGAAGGTGGAAATCTGAGTGATTCTAAGGATGAATTTTGCTAACCCTTTAGAATTTTCAAACAAGACTTCTGGAAGAGAATGTAATGAAAATTAATGTATGGAGAAGAAACCTTTCTTGTTGTTGTTTGGGTGAATCAACAGACAATTTGATTACCTAATGCAATATCTTTTGGAAATTTTTGTTTTTTGTCACCATGTGCTCTTGGATTATTAAGAAAATCCTACAGGGACACATAAATAGCTGACTGGGTTGAGCACATGACCCATATGCTCAGAAACTACTCCAAGGGGCATGGGTTCTAGTCCACCTTGGGCCATTTACTGCATGTTCCACCCATTTTCCCTCCCTGCTTTCCTTTGTACTTTACTGTCCTTTCAAAATAAAGGTTAAAAAGTCCAAAAATGAAAAAAGAAAAAAAATTGGTAATTAAAGAAACCATCTGTTACATGCTGTTGTATTGTGAATGCTATTTAAACATTATTTAAGAGATGGCCTATAAGGGGACACATAACTCAACTTGGAGTATCCTATATATATGATTTCAAAGACAGAGGGAAAAGAAAATCACTGGAAACTAAAAAAGAGGTTATGCCATTGGAGAATTTCTTCCCCCCTTTTTTTGTGAAGGTACGGTGAAATATTCCCATATGCACACCCACAAAATCACAGAGCATCTCTCTTTGCCTCTGACACATACACGCATTTACTTTACGGTACAGGTTTATGATTTACAGCGAGGATCTGCATTTGTCCAGATGTGTGTATCCCTCAATGCCTGCCCTCAGTAAGATAAAAACCACTGACCTGTACTACACTGTGCACACACATACTGGCATGCGTTACATCAAGCCAAAGAATCCTTCTTTTCCTCCCGCCTTCTCGTTTCTGCCTCAAAACATTCCCTCGCCTCCTCCATCTTCTCCCATCCCATTTGTCAAAGGCTAAAGAAACAGAGACAGAAATCTGGAAATTGCTTGATACCCCTGCACTGCTATGCGGAACACCAGAATTCCATCTAGAGATGTTTGGAATAGTTTGCTAGTTGATAATGTTGAGTTTGTTGCAGGACTGCAACATTAAACATTAAACACCTGAGCGCTGCTTCGTTTAATCCAAACCTCCGCAGCGCTCAGGTGTCACCGAATAAGCTGAGCGTTTCACCCACATTAGTGAATAAAAATGGTCGGAGCATGTGAATAGAAAGTATTACAACATTAAGCCCATCCAGCTCCCAGTTTTCTCAGCAGAAAGACTGATAGTACAACAGCAGCAGTGACGGTGATGCTGTCTCAACGCACACAGGGCTAAGAGGCGGAGCCGTTACCGAGATGGTGCGCTCAGGTGGCGTCACGGAATATATTCTGTGGGTGAAATCAAAGAAAACCTGTTTCTAGCGTCCAAAACAGCGGTGACTGTTCCTGTAACCATTGTAAAAACATTTTTACTGGGAAAACGCTGGCAGGAGTCCATCAAACCACCTGTTCAACAAGCTCCAGTGTGAAGAAAAGCCAACTCTCAGGTGCACCATTTGTTTTGCATAGCGAAAATCTACAGTAAAGATACAGAAATTAAAACATGCAGATGAACTGTTAATTTAGTCTAAAGCCATGTTTAAATCAAAGTGAACGCTGACAGCAGCCGTCCTGCTTTATGTGGCAGCCATACCTGCAGCAAGCAGGGGCAAGTCTAAAGGGGGCATGGGGTGCACAAGGCCATATTTATTTCAAGACTTTAGAAACTTTATTTTGCAGATTTACATTAATACAAACACAAATAAATTATTATATCAATTAAATTGTATTAAAATTTACAAATGTAAACTGCACAGGTCAGTAAAAAATATAAAGCCACTGACCTGGGGCTGTTGGGTTGGACAGTGAATTATTTTTATTATTTATTAATATAAATTTTTAACCTAAACCTTCAGAATGTCTGGCCTCTGCAGCAGGAAACGTTGCCTCAAAGCACAGGCCAAACCTCAGTTCTGAATGCTGCTGCACTCACTTTTCTTCATTGCCACAAAGTCCTTTAATTACAACCACACGTACTCACCCATTCACGAGCACACTTAGACACACACATACACAAATATCCACATTCATTTAAAAGACTAGTGGGTTTTTTTCTTTTTTGAATATTTATTATTGCTCATTCATACGACACAAGTATTTCTTATCCCATTACTCGATTAAGTTTGTTGTTGTATCTTTAGTTGGTCTGCAATGAAGAAATTCACTAGAAACAGAATTTCAGTGTTTATTTTAGAAGCAAAAACATAAGTTAGATCAGATTTCAAGGTTGTTTGGTGACAGTTACAGTGCTCTTAATGTGTTGGCAGCAATTTAAATGACTTCTTATAGTTGTGGATGTCCATATGTGCAAGAATGCCGGGCACCGGTGTTATGAATACACAGTAAGTTTCTATCACTATACAAGCAGGGGGAAGGGCTACTGTTTTTGATGATCTGGCTCTAGGTTAAACATGACACATTCTTGCAGGGATTACTATTTCCCTCTTTCTCTCCCTCCCTCATTCCTGCGTACAGTTCACTTTTTTTTAGTGACTTTCTCTTTTTTCACATTTTTCCACCTCACAATATTTATCTCTTGTAGATTCCGACCCTAGCGAGGACTCTGATGTCAACATAACAACATCTTGCGTCCAGGGAAAAGGCGCAGACTACCAAGGCACAATGAATGTCACTCCAGAGGGTGTGACATGTCAGCGCTGGGACTCGCAGTTCCCACATAGTCACTCCTTCCTTCCACAGAACTACAAATGCAAGTGAGTAATGCTTGTTTCATAGTTGCTGACTGTGTGAATTCAGTTCTCTTGGGAGTGACAAGTAGAGTATTTGCTCAGTTTGTGCATTTGAGACCATCACCAGCATCATCATTTAAATTGTAGTTTGTGTGTGTGTTATAGAGACCTCAGAGAGAATTACTGTCGTAATCCTGATGGTGCAGATTACCCATGGTGCTTCACTACAAACCCTAATCAGAGGATAGCCAAGTGCACCCAGATCCCCAGATGTGATGCAGAGGACACACAAAAAACAGGTAAATTATTCTTTAAAAATTAATTTTGGAGAAGTATTTCAGGGAATCCAGTTGTTTGTTTTCTATAAAAAAGTGAGTAACAGCAAGGGTGGCCAGTCATGTCTTCATATTCTGGTTTTGTCCTGTCTGCTTTCTCCATTCTTCCCAGTCTTTAGTTTTGAGAGTGACAGCAATTTTCTCACCAGTTGCTGAGAAATGATCAAACTACAGAGGTTTAAACAGACATGTCATATTTTTGTAAAGTGGAAGAATATTGCTCTCTTAGGACAGGGCCACTTGGCAGCGGGCTGCCCAATGAATTCCGTTTCATGGAAGAACAACAACACCAGACCTTGGAAATAGCTGCTCGTTGTCGTTTCCCATGTTTCTTTGCTTTGGATTTCAGTAGACCACACATGTCTCAAAGCAGCCAGTCAGTTTGCAACTAAAGACCCTTCCCTGATTCTGTTTAAGACCAGGAATAATGAGATTTGGGAGACACCGCTTACACAGGGACCCTAAATATTAAATTGTCCAAACCACAAAGAGAGGCATAGACCCAAATCCTTTCTTTGTCTCTGCACATTCATAAATTTGTGTTTGTGAATATTCCAGCAACTTGAAGAGGTGTTTAAGAGACTGCAGGGATCTTGGCATTTTAACAAAGTAATGCAAATAATTTTATCTTGTTCTGGCTCAGAGTGTTATGAAGACAATGGAGAGACATATCGGGGAACTTTATCCACAACTCGATCAGGGATTCCCTGTGCGGACTGGTCAGATCACATAAACAGGTAATGAAGTCATTTGTTCTGCAAATAATTTTATTGCATTACTATTGTTGACTCCCAGTAGAGCTTCAGCCATACTGAGCAACCCTGGAACAGTTTCTTAGAGAGACTGACATTCTTTTCAGCTCACTTGATGACTGTTTGTTGACAACTTAGCTCCCATTGCCTTGTGAAAATCCCTTTCAAATGAATGAGGCTAAGCAGTGAAAACAAACAGCAAGAGGAAATCAGGGGTTCCATAGGGGTCAATACCAGGTCCAATTATTATTCATCTAGCTGACGAGAGGAAACTCGAGGGTGCTCTCCAAGTGACCCATACTGAAGGAAAGACTGCTCGCTCCAAGGCCGTTACTTCATGCTGAAGTCAGCCTGTTGGAATTACTTAATTTACAGGAATTTTAAAAGCCAAAATGGCACAGACAGATGGACATGTTCCAGAGCCGACCCCTGACCCCAGGAAGTGCTTTCTTAGGAAAGTAGATCAAAGCCAATCAGCTCCCTCCCATAGAATGCAGCCAGCAAGGCTACCCTGTTCAGGGTTGAGGGTCATCCTAGGAAAAACTGCTGAGAGCTACAGCTTGTTTAACATTCTCCTGGGAAGTGGAATTATCTTCACCCCCTTACAAATTGTCAGTTGATTAGCATTATTTTTGTGTGCGTGTGTCCAGACTCTTACCAAGTAACTGCTTTTTAAGGATATTATGGATATCTTAGAAGATGCACGATTAGATGTAAATTCCTACAAATCAAAAGCACAAATGCATCATTCCATAGAGGATGTGGCTCCTGCTGGTCTGAACCCTGCTGAATGCTCAGACTGCATACTTTTAAACTCCCATGAGCACTCTTCACAAAACTCTGCATTTCCTTCTACAGGCTAAGCAGCAAATGTAGAGGATTCATTGCACTATAGGAAAGCCAGAGTCAGATTTTCCAGGCATTCCACGGTTCCTTTCGTGTGCATGTAAAATATGTGCCTGACAGCATTTGTGCAACTCCGTGTACACATGCAATCATCTTTATAAGATATGACCCAGAGTTAGTTCTTGGCTTTGTGCAAAATAGCATATGGGATATGATAATCTGTATTTGTGTGTTTTACAGTGGGGATTCTCACTCTACAGTGTCCCATGTAGGGCTGGAGAAAAACTACTGCCGGAACCCTGATCGGGACAAGCATGGCCCCTGGTGTTACACCAGTCCAAATAACCGATTGACCTGGGACTACTGTAAACTGAAGCACTGTGAGTGTCTTAAATAAACATTTATCCCCTTATGTCTGTCTCTGTAAGTAGATAATATATGTGTTTACCAAAGTAGAAGGGCAATGAAAGATATCTGTGTAAGTGTATATGCAAATGTGTAGTGCCAGTAGCTGATAAGCTTTGGTTATGCATGTTTCAGACCCAAAGAACAACAAAACCACAACACATCCAGACTACTAAACAAGTGTGATATAACTGTAGACTTTACAGAAACAGTGGGCATTTTATATGTTATCCAGTGGCTTGTAGACCACTGTTTTGAAGGCACAAATATTTCATTGTGCCATCATCATTTGGGTGTTTTTTTTTTTTTTAAAGCTAAATGTGCCCATATTTGGACAAGAAGGCAGACCTGGAGAGTTGTCAGCTAACACTAGCTAACAAGGAAGGGCAGGTCTGACTGTGAAACGGCACACTAATTGGCTAATGACTTGTTATTAACAACTTGTTTGCCAATGAGTGTGCGGTCATCACAGATAGGACCAGAAGTCTTTTTGCAACCACAGCAGTCACCATCTGGTGGCTTTCAGATAAAATGCAAGTTTTTAGGCCCTTACTCAATGGGTCATTTTTCTATCCAAGAAACTACATCCATACATCCATATACCCTCTATGGCGTA
>JASGAU010381025.1:5334-25334 GCA_030220045.1 Australoheros facetus
CCCCCACACACACACACAGAGCAGGTAGAGGAAAAGGGGGAACATGACACCACGACTTATCTATCAATAAATATAAACAGACAACTTACGGCCCATTTTTCAGCAGATCTCTATTTGTGGAAAAAGTTTTACATTTGGAAAAAATAATAAAAGGAACAGATTTTTCTCATAAAGACAAGCACAAGAGACTTGGTAAGAGAGTCAAATAAAAATTCTGTTTTCAGTGGCATTATTACTCAGAATGACTCTACATTTAGGAACATCGCTTCCAACAGGGAAATCTCAATTTCATTTCTCTCAGAGAAAATCTAATAAAGTCAAATTATGCTGCATTTAAAAAAGACACTGTGAGGCAATTAATTTCCTCCTCTGCTTCAATCTCTTCGTCTTGTTTGGCTTATGAATATGCATCTCATTCAGGCATTCAAGCACCTTTGTGTCTTGTTTTTGTTTGGAATCCTCTGTTTTAGAACCCATAGATAAAATGACTTTATTATGAATGTTTTGATCTGAATGGTTATCAAATCTCATTGCATTTAGTAAATTAACTAGTGGGAAATTTTCATCAGCTGCATCACAGAGTGAGGAGGAGATTAGGTGACAAAGAATGTAACATTTTTATCTGTTAAGATTTTTTTTTTCATCCATCCATTTTCTTCCGCTTATCTGGGGTCGCGGGGGCAGCAGCCTAAGGTGAGAAGCCCAGACCTCCCTCTCCCCAGCCACCTCTTTCAGCTCATCGAGGGGGACCCCAAGGCGTTCACAGACCAACGGAGAGATATAATCTCTCCAGCGTGTCCTGGGTCTGCCACGGGGCCTCCTCCAATGCCAGGAACACCTCACCCAAGAGGCGCCCAGGAGGCATCCTAGTCAGATGGCTGAACCACCTCAACTGGCTCCTTTCAACGTGGAAGAGCAGAGGCTCTACTTTGAACCCCTCCCGAATGGCTGCGCTCCTCACCTCTCCTATCACTAAGGGAGAGGCCAGCCACATTTCGGAGGAAGTGAATTTTTGCCACTTGTATTCGCAGTCTTGTTCTTTCGGTCACTACCCAGAGCTTGTGACCATAGGTGAGGGTAGGGACGTGGATTGACCGGTAAATCGACAGCTTTGCTTTTATGCTCAGCTCCCTCTTCACCACGACAGACACGGTTCAGCGTCCGCATCACAGCAGACGCAGATCTGTCTGTTGATGTCCCGCTCCCTTCTCCCATCACTCGTGAATAAGACCCAGAGATACTTGAACTTCTCCACCTGCAGCAGCAACACGTCCCTGAACTGGAGTGGGCACTCCACCCTTTTGTGGCTGAGGACCATCACCTCAGACTTTGAGGTGCTGATTCTCATGCCAGCTGCTTCACACTCGGATGTGAACCGTTCCACTGCGAGCTGGAGGCCACCCCCTGATGAAGCCAACATGACCGCATCATCTGCAAAGAGCAGAGGTGATATTCTGAGGCCACCAAGGTGGAAGCCTTCTGCCACTTGGCTACGCCTAGAAATTCTGTCAATAAAATTATGAACAGAATTGGTGACAAACAGCAGCCCTGGCGAAGTCCAACACCCACAGGAAACAAGTCCAATTTATTGCCGACAATACAGACCAAGTTCTCACTGCGGTTGTACAGGGACTGAATGGCTGTAACAACAGGCCAGACAGCCCATACTCCCGCAGCACCTCCCACAGGATACCACGAGGGACGCAGTCGAATGCCTTCTCCAAGTCCACAAAACACATGTAGACAGGATGGGCAAACTCCCACGCAAACTCGAATATCCTCGAGAAGATGAAGAGCTGGTCCAGCATTCCGCGACCAAGACGAAAACAGCTTGAATCGGAGGACAGATTCTCCTTTCCAACACCCTGGCATAAACCTTACCAGGAAGTCCGAGGAGTGAGATCCCTGATAGTTGGAGCACACCCTCCAGTCTCCCTTATCAAAGATTTTTTTTAAACTAAAAGGCATCATTCATTTTAACAGCTTTGGTAGTAACAGATAGCTGAGAAGAAAAAGATTGATATCTTAATGAAGGCCTTTTATTCCTTTACGTATGGGTATCAGGTATTAAAAGTTAAAACTATTAAAGTTTATGCAAAATTCTGTAAACTTATGCTTAATTCAAATAGGCATGATTGTGAGTGTGAGTTTTTCACTTTCAGTCCATGTGCGCATTTGTGTGTGTGTTGTATGATGACGTTTTTGATGATTAGACAGCTGACAATTATGGCTGCCTGATTAGTGTGTCAGTCATAATTTGTCATGACAGCAACAATTGACGTTGCAGTTTAACTCAATGGACGGCTCACAAGTCTTAAGCACATTACTGAATTAGGATGAAATGGTTTTAATAAGACTGTCATTAAGCCATTATACTCAGTTTTAAAATTACTTACTGTACCAGGGCTTGCCAGGGTACCATAAAATAAGACTCTGGTAAAGATGGTAAGCTAGTCAGAAAACTAGAAATCAATAGAACAAAATGCCTATTTTATACCAAAGGGGAAAAAAATATGTTTGTATAATATTTTCAGCTTTATTTTGAGTCTTTTTTTTTGCAACATTTTGGATTTTGTCCTTTTTTGCTCCATCATATGCTCTTTTGAGACCCTATAGTAACTGTTGGAGCAGTCCAGTGTATGTCTTAATATTGTCTTACTGGGACTGTACAACAGCAAGCAAGACAGACAGTATTGTATTTCATACATCAATGGTTTGATGAATTGTGCTACATGAATTCAACACTCCCACCCCATTATTTTGGCTTCATGGCCCACAACTCTGCTTTCCCCTGACCTTTTTTCCCATCCACAGTGAGCAATTTTTTGAAGAAAAATTAACATACAATCCTTTCAGAATGACCAGCATGGAGTGTGCACTAAGGTGCAGTTTGGTGACCTAGAAACAGCAGTCATTTGAAAAATGGTAAATAAACAAGAAGTATTTGTTTAAACCCTTGAGGTCTACGTCTATGATGATCCTTAACCTTAATGCTGGAAGACCTGGTTTTTTTTTTATCCATGGTGGTGGAGAGGTTGGAATGAAAGACTCTGATTCTGTGGACAGGTGTTCTTTATACATATAACAAGTTGAGATCAGAATATATGTGATTGATTGATTGATTGATTGATTGATTGATTGATTGATTGATTGATTGATTGATTGATTGATTGATTGATTGATTGATTGATTGATTGATTGATTGATTGATTGATTGATTGATTGATTGATTGATTGATTGATTGATTGATTGATTGATTGATTGATTGATCGATCTCTGTGTGTCTCATGTGCACACAGCCAGTCTGTGGGAGCCCAAACTCTGGCTGGGTTGAAGAGGATCAAATACTTATTTTACTCAATAACATGCAAATCAATGTATGACTTTTATGTAATGTGTCTTCATTTCTTTGTAAGTGAACAAACATAAAAATTCAGCAGGGGATCAAATAATTTCCCTCACTGCACTTGGATAGAAAAGTACACGCTGAACACTATCAGTCCTGGTCTCAGAACCCGGACCTCAACATTATTAAAGCAGTGTAGGACGATCTTGACAGAGAAAGGGATGAAATGGCAAATGGACTGGTATGTGGCACTTTTCTACTCTGAGCACTTAAAGTTCTTTTACATTTACAAGCCTCATTCACCCAGTCACACACATTCATACAAGTGCTTTTGTTTTTCTTTGCCTAAACACACTGACATAAATGCATCGTCTGCAACTACTTGCAGAAATTATAAGAAAGTTTGCCTAAGAGAGTTCAGACTGTGTTGAAGAATAAAGATGATCATATCAAATACTGACTTTCAAGCTATTTCTAATTTCCTTAACATATAAAGAGGGGTGAGTCAAGACTCTTTCACAGTACTGTATGAATTTATTTCCCAGATATATTTTTGGTTTTCTCAAAAATATAGTACTAGGATTAGAGTAGTGTAGCAAAGGTACTTAGAACAATATATAAAATCTTTCACTACAACACTACAATGGCAGTGATACCACTATTTTTTTTTTTCATTTTTAATTTAGGCCTTGTCAAATTTTGTGGACAAATTTAGTTAAACTGAATTGTGTCACCTTGATTATCTATCAGTTTAAAGTGAATCCTTGTGATTCAAGGGCCTTTTGCTTTATGCCAACCCCCTTTATTGTTTTTAATTTGTCTATTTATTGCCAAACACAGGCATCAAAAGCACTAAACTTCTACATGCACAATAAGTGCACCCTCCTGTGTTCATGCTTAATTTTTCTGTCATATGTTAAAATGTATTCTAAACTTTCTCAGATCATATAAAGGTTTTACACTTGAAGTTTTGTTTGAAGTCACATTTAGACTTGAAGATTAAATTAGACCAAAAACATTCCCGCATATATGAGGATTTAATCTGACAGCAGTGAGCTGGACTCGGGTTGCAGCGTGTTCCCTTAAATAGCGATTAAAGGAAGAAGTGTTAGATTAATGTCATCTTTCTGGTTATCTTGTCAGCACTGTTACAAACTTTGAGATGGTCTTTAATCACTCGGAGCAGAAGGAAGCAGCAGACCACCGTTCAGTGTCAGATACAGCACAATCTAACGCACATTCACGTATTCTCACGGCGCCCCATTTATCAAATTCAGATCCTTTTTTGTGGATCCTTTCCTCAGTATTTCTCACCACGACACACACAAAAGAATACAGAGAAGTTCGCTTAAACACATGCTTGAGGTGTCCGTGTGTGTGGATTTATCGGTTTCTTGACTGTGCCGTGTGCATGTGTGTCAGAAGGGAGAAAGGCTTGAGAAGCTTATCCTCGCTACTTGGCTGATTCAGTTGCAGGAACTCTGTGTAACAATGGGATGGCTGGCACCCGAAATGCGAAAATCTGTTAGAGGAAGACACCGAAACCAGAATACTCACGATTACCACAGCAAGAGAAATGAAAGAGCAGCTTAAGATATTAAAGCCAAATCTATCATGTGAACATAATCATATTAGTAATGAAGCGCTGATCATGCCTGTTATTCACATTATAACTGTAATATTGCACAATAGTATGCACTCAAGCTATGTTCCAAATATGATGCATTTAGAAATGATTGCTTCCTATTTTAAAACACTTTTTTCTCTTTATTTACTAGATATTGACTAAATATTTTATTAAATGGATCTACCTATTAGCATATATCTTTTACAGTGATTACATATATTTTAAATATAATAACATGCCATCTTGTGTCATACAGACTTAGAGTAAACATGAATAGTCACTCGGCCACTTCTATCTGCCGTGCAGAGCCCTGTCCTTCCATGATGGTTCCTGTTCTTGCTCCTCTTCTTTCTCGGGTTTCTGCTGCCTGACGTATTCACTAAGCACGTGATCAGCTGTGGCCATCTTCCTGATGTACTCATGGATATTTGTTGTTTCATTCTGGATAGTGGTTCCGACGTGCACTCCTTCCACGTAGCGTGCGGTCTCAGGGTGCTGGATTTGGGGTGAAAGTTAAGTCAAATCAAATTCAGATAATGTTCCACTTTTCAGGGCAGCTCAGTGACAGCACGGTGGTGCGATGGTTAGCACTGCTGCCTCTCAGCAAGAAGGGCTGGATTTGAATCCACCTTGGCCCGGGCCTTTCTGTGTGGCGTTTGCATGTTTGCGTTGGTTTTTCTGTGCGCTGTCCAGTTTCCTCCCACAGTCCAAAGACATGCAGTTAGTTATGACCCCGAAAGGGATAAGTGGCAGCATTTTAATCATAATTACATGTCATAATTTATTGGATTGGCTCAGGATCGGATTATTAAAGTAAAGCACCATCTGGAGGAATCAGCCCCTCTGATCATTTTGGCTCCTCTATAAAGCAGCACAGTCAGTGGATCACACAAATTCAAGTTCAGACTTAATCAAAGACACAGAATTTTAAAAAGTGAAACACAAGGTGAAACTGAATCCAACATAGGTTTCAGTTTTATTGCATCTTCAGCTGCAAATCCCTATTTGCATAATACCCCAAATACTGAAAACAGCAAACAGAGGCGGGCTCTGTCCAAGTAGACCAAAAGAATCACATCATTTATTTAGATTTGATTTTTTAGTTCAGTGAGATTAATATGATGAAGCATACATGGTGAACTTATTAGTTCTTTGTGTGCATTGCTTTTGATGTTGTCTTGATCATCCTCTTTTCCACTGATTGTATGTAATTGTCCATATCTGCAAATAGGTCTACAGAATGGGACTTTCAATCGTTATATGCAAGTAAGAAAATCAATCAGGAGGTAGATATCAATGTTAGATAAACCTTAAGGCGTCTGTTATACATGATAACCACATGTGGAGATTTGTTTGGAAGCGCAGTGCCTTGTGAAGCTGCTGGGTCTCAGGTCATCAAACTCTTCCAGGAGCAATCTCTCCAGGTCAGGGAATTTTTTCATCCATCCATCTGGAGCCTATCCCAGCTGTCATAGGGCAAGAGGCAGGGAACACCCTGTACAGGTCACCAGCCTGTCACAGGGCTAACACAGAGAGACAAACAACCATTCACACCTATGGGCGATTTAGAATCACCAATTGACCTAACCCCACTAACTGCATGTCTTTGGACTGTAGGAGGAAACCAGAGTACCCAGAAAATCCCACACAGACATGGGGAGAACATGCAAACTCCACAGAGAAAGGCCCGGGCAAAGGTGGATTTGAATCCAGACCTTCTAGCTGTGAGGCCAGAGTGCTAACCACCACGCCGCTGTGCTTCCCATTTAAAAAAAAAAAAAGATCGAGTATGTTGCCCTGAGTCTTAAATTTACATCTTATAAAATATTACTTGAACAGTTTTGAAAGGAATCTCTCATCTTCATCTCTTGCCTTGTTTTTCTATTTTTTCTTCATCTCTGAGATTCGAGTTATTACGCACTGAAGTTCTTATTCCAGGGCAACAGCAACTGTATGGTTGGTGAGCAGACAGATTGTGTGGGAAACTGCATAGAAACAGCTTGTGTGCTTGGTAACATTTCTAGAGCCCTTTGAAATGCTGCATTTAAAATTAACTGCCACTTCAAAAAAAAAAAGAAGGAATGCATGACAGTGATGAGGAGGAAGAAAGGATGTGCTGAGTGTGTGGGCAGGACCGTGGAGTGACATTACTTTCTGATTTCTTGAGTTAATATCTCCATGGCATCAACTGGAAGCAAAGCAGCGTACAAAAAATGAACTGGCTCGATATTATTATGTATTAAACCCCCTGTCAGATTTAATTACTTGTTAACCTGCAATTCCGGGTTATTCTTGCCCACTTTAACCCGTGATTGTGGACCCTGTGCTTGCAAGCATCAACACTTGTCAGGCCTGGCTACAAATCTTGATTAAGAAGGAGGAAGAACGAGTTCATTTTCATGCTCTGTAACTCAAACCATGCAACAGATGCTCGTGCCACTACATGTTAGTTACCCTTTTCTTATTGTACGTAAAAGTGATCTTCAACCTTGCTGTGATGAATAGGTTGAAAAGTTTCTCCCGTGTGAGAATAGAGGAGACGACCAAGAGAAAATGGAGGTGGGATGAGGGAGCGTTCACATTAGTTTGGATAGGATGCTCTGTAATGCATGCATGAATGGATCTTTTCAAAACAGGAGGAAACTACACAACAAACAGTCAAGGATGAGATTCAAAGTAATGACACTGGATATTAGATTACACTGGATAAATACGCTGTGGTGAGATTGGATTTCTGCAGCAACAAATAATACTGTTGTGTACTAGATACAGAAAAATGAAATCAAAGAAAATACAGGCTGCAGAGCCACCTTCGACTGTTATTTCAAAAAGTTACGCGTTTCCTTTTATTTTTCTGGCTTTAACAGTATGCACAGCTAAGCAAAACCTCTGCTGCCTGCAGCATCATATTTACTTTACTTTTAGCACAAGTCCTTATTATGAGAACAGAAAAGCTAGCCCTTAGGCTAGAAAACTATATCTAATCTAATTCTGCCAAAACTGCGGAAGTTGAACTTGGGCCGGTTGCAGGAATAGAACAGTGCAATTCTTTTTTTGTTAGTTTACATTTTACAAAGGTCATAAACAACAAGGTGTTGGTCCTTCATTCCAACAAAATGATGTAAGATTGATGAAACAGATGAATGTTAGAAAAATTTTTTTTTTTTTTGCAATTTCCATTTGGAAATGCTGCATTTATCACAAACCATTTTCATCCACAGGCTCACAGGTAGATAGGTGAGCCTGTGGAGGTGCTGCAGAACTGCCCTGAATCTACAGACGCCCTACATTAACAGTTTGACTGGTCGCATCACAGAATGCATCAAATTTTGTGAACACACCATGTTCCCTTTGTGGACAACAAGCCTCGGATCACTGGTGACCTAAAAGAGCAGCTTAATAAAAAGAAAAAGCCTTCAGGACCGAGAGGGAAGAACTGAGGTGAGCGCAGCACAACCTGAGAGTGAAGCTGAGGAAATGTAAGAATTCCTATAGGAGGAAGCTGGAGGCCAAACTTGAGTAAAACACCACAAGGGATATGTGGAGTGGAATGAAGAAAATCCCTGGGTTTAAGGTGGCAGACAGATAACCAATGGGGTAGCCTGGAAACATAAAATGAGCTAAACAATTTCTCACTGCCCTCTGCTGCCTCCTTCACCATACGCCAGGGGTCCACACATCCTCAGTACCTCCAGTTATTAAATGATTTTGCCCTTCGTCCCTTCCTCCCCTCAAGTGAACCCTGTGGTGAAAGACTGGAAATGCATCACAAAAGAGGAATGCAAAAGTTTAGGGATGCAGTTATTGCGAGCAAAGGATTTGCAACTAAATCTGAAGTCTCATTCACTTTAATCTATTTTAAGTTTATCTGTTCCAAAACGTTTGCTCACAAGAAAAATGGCTGCTTCAGACAGAAGCTTATGACACCTTATGACAGCTTGCTACTGTTTTCATTTCACAACAACAGCATCTCATTCATGTCCACAAATGTTAAATTATACATGCCTAGCAGCCTCTTAGCAACAGGCTAAAATGACCCATTTTTAGCATAAACATCATCTACCACTCCTATTTTTTTTTTTTTTTAACCTTTTCCAATGTGATTAAGGATATCAGGTTACCAACAACACAAACAGGCTAAACACTGGAGCATTGGTATTTTCTAGTGTTGGTAATTCAGGACTTGTGATGGTGTGATGGTGATGGCACAAAACAAACACTGCTGCTGGGTTCAGTATAAAAATGATTTTAAGGTTCAGGGAAAAAAATGGATTTAAACATATTGTGAGAAAACTTTGAGGTTTCACTCCAGCTGCATGTAACGAGAGCAGTCTAAAAATTATGTTTGCTTCTTTGTCCAGGTTGAACATGTTTTGTTGAAATGGTGTGGATCTGAGGGTTTTTTGACTATTTTGAAGTTTTTTGACTATTCAGCTGCAATCAGGGTGGTTTAACCCTCCACCACTTCTATCAAAAACACATTCCTATATTTAAACAGAGCCTCAGGGACAATATTTCTTAGGGTGCCAGTCTGTTTACTCCAAAACTACTGATAGTGCTGCAGCTTCCACAGCCATATTGAAATGGCTCATTTAGAATCACTAGGAATTAGTATGCTGTCTAAATAGTAGTTTTGAGGTCTGATTTGTGTGCGGGTCTAATGCAATCTAATCTAATCTCGTCAGTGACCAGTTAGCGATAGCGAAGGCATTGCTGCCTTCATTATGCTAACACCTCTGGGCCTGACAGGTCCTCCTTGGCAATCTCCCCACCAGATTTTTCTCAGCCTTCTCTCTCCACACCCATGCAGAACCTTTTTTGTATACTTACACGCCATGCTTTCGCTCCCTGGCAGTCATCCAGGAGTAAACCAGCCAACCAACACACATACGCTAACAGAGGTAGCCAAACTCCAGGCAGGCAGGCTAATAAGCTTAGTGGCTTCAGCTTGTACCTTGAACCATGTAATCAGAAAATTGATTCTGTCTACTAAGTGTGGGATTGTAGGAGGCAATTCTTTTTGCAGTCACTTAGTTATATACCTAGTTGTGAAGGAAATTGGGGTTGTGGGGGTATGTGGGTCTTATTCTATTATGTCTATTTTTATAGAGGACAGTGAGAATGTTCTGCCTAAGTTATTACTGTAAAAGATGGTATTTAGAGTGAGAATGTGTGAGGGAGGAAATGAGACTCTTATTTAATACACACGGAGAGACAAAGGAAGAGGAGAGGATCGGTTCTCCACTCCAGGACTTTTTGATCCCTATCTTGGCTTTTGATGCTCAGCAGCGAGCGGCAGAAGAGCAAGAGGAAAAAAGAGTGAGAAAGATCCTGCAGGCTTTCAAAGATTTGAGAAAACCTGACTGTCACATTCTGCATCAGAAATCTTCATAGTTTTGGAGTCAAATATTTTTAGATCCAGTGTGACCTACTCCATGCAGAGTTTTACGCCAGATGTCCCTCCTGACACACTCGCAAAGGGGTTCGTGTCTCCTGGCAGAATTTTCAGCTTGTTAATGTGTAAACCACTATACTATTGAGGTACCTTACAAGCTCAAACTGCAAAAACGTCATTCAGCATTCTTCTGTTCAATAATTTGCATGGGTTGTCATTCTGTATTCTTTGTATGTTTCATACAGTTTTGGTTTCAGTTTAAGGAATCTGCTATTTAAGGGTAAAACAGAGGGTAGTGGCATCTTCAGAAGATTCTGACTGCCGATCCCTAAATGCATACTGTGATGCAACAAAACACAACAGAATCTAAGTCCCAGTAATCTCATGGGTGAGGTGGTGTAGTGGTTAGCACAGTCACTTCACAACATTAAAGTTTGTTGTGTGGGTGGTCGGAGCTTTTCTATGTGAAGTTTGCACATTCTGAACTTTAATCCAATATCCAATCTAAAACAATTAACAATCTAAAAACAATAATGTAATGTTTTAGCATTAATGCCATGTGTCCAAATGTATTACTTTAAAAAAAATATGAACCATTCATATGGATAATTTAGCGATATCATTTTAGATAATAAATCATAGATAGATAGAAACCACCAGACATACAATTCCTCTGGGAGAAATATTTAATCTATTTTCAGTTGGCCATGTTGACCCAGAGGTATTGTAGTGTGAAAAATAATAAATTAGCAGAAATAAATAAATAAATTTTGCATAACAGAGCCGATGGCTACATGCTGTTTATCACAAATGAGTCTTCTCAAACGCAAACATGACAACATTGTTTCTAATCCAGTTTGTGCTAAAAAAACACAAAACAGTTAATAGGGGTGTGAGTGCACATTCAAGTCTTACAAACCACACACACACACACACACACACACACACACACACACACACTTTCTGTAGCTGCTACCTTTTATTTCTAATAGAACTGCAGCAGAACTGGAATAACAGGAGGAGAAAATGTGAATCCCCTGTCACACTGTGATTAAATGAGCTGTGTCTCATCATTAAACTGATAATAAATGATTTGGGGTGATTTGTGTCTGATTCAGTAAAATGAGTAATGATTAAATGAATGAATGGCTTGATCTAATTTCACAATAACTTCACTGTATTTCATTTTGATTGTTAATTAGCCGTCTGAAAAACGGGGAACCAGCGCAGAAAGAAAATATTGATATAAGGGCAGCCATTAGCTTTACTTTTCAAGTGGTGCTCAGAAGAAATTGGTGACTAAGATGGATGAAGCAAACAGGATAAAAGTGTGGAAAAGAAAGGAGCTTGAAGAGAAGAGAAAGAGGGAATTGGGAAAAAGAAAGTTACTGGACTGAAGAAGACAAAGGATTAAGGAAAGAAGGAAAGGGTGACAGAGAGGAGGAAAGAGGAAACAAGGGAGTGGTAAAGGAAGGAGAAATGTTGGGAGACAAGAAAAAGTGCGAGAGATGAGTTGCAAATGAAAGGGGACAATTAAGCTTTGTTCCCTGTTGGCTACAATGCTGCAATTAACTCTGGAAACAATCTCAAACACACACGCGCAGACACGCACACACACGCGCACACTTGCATTGTCTTCCCTGATGTCTGACTTGAGCAACCTGCTGTGACAAAACTGCTATTAAATGGTGGAGCTGTCTCCTCTGTGTCATTCTCTGTGCTTCTCCCTTTATCTCTGAACCCCCATCCATCTCTCAGCGCTTCAGTCAGCCCCACTCTTTTATTGTTGCTTCCCCACTGTTGCTTTCTTCATGCACTTGATTCTTTCCCCGCGCTCTCGACCGAGCCCTCATTTCTGCTGTGTCCTCTGTCACATTTGTTTTGTTCAACTCATACTTCACACAGTCTGCCTCAAGTTCTGTTTAAAAGCCTTTTTATACTGTGCAAAAATTAAGTATCTTAAGCATTATTTGAAGTTATAGTTTATGGGAAACTTCCTTAAACACTTTGATTCAACTGCATTCCTCTCCAGTCACGGAGTAACTAATCAATTCCGTCATTTCTGCTCGTCATTGACCATTAGAGTGCTCCATGCTGTGATCCACCAGCCAAAGTAACAGTGAAAAAGCTGTCACTCTCAACTCATCCCATCTTGATGCTTGTTCAGGATATTTAAACACAACAGGTAGCATTAATTGCAATTTTCAAGGTGTAGGGTTCATGCTGGAGGGGCATATTTTAAGCCAAAACACAATCATGTCTTAAACCAATAAATTTTGGTATCAAAATGTAACCCTTGACAAAGTTGTGATTTATTTATTTTTTAATAAAATGTCTTCATTGCTCTTTTAAATGAGACCGGCAGCTTCCAGTATTAGTATAGCCGGTGCAAGACACCGGCTCCTCGTGTACATCTCTGTTATGCAAACAGCTGCTGGCAAAACAACAGTATGTGACACCCCAGGATAAGAACATGATGTAATTGGACAACAAATAGCTGGAGGCAAAAGAAGCACAGAGAAAAATGACTGTCATTATGTTATCTATGTTAAGAGGTCTGTAGTAAGTGAACCATCCTCCAAAACTGAGTAGCCATCATGACCAAAAACTAGACTGTAATATCGATGACATAAACAAAATAATACACATTTCTGTCACTCATCTCTTTAATGATCACAGTTATTTAAATCAGAAGCTAGAATACTTATGCTATAGAGTAGCTGAACTATACCTCTAGGTTGTGTCTAGCTCTGTTTTACTCTGTAGACCTTCTGCCCTGATGCTAGGCGGGTGTGTGTGTTTGTGTAGGCGTTTGCTGCAAAGAGCAAGCTGCTGCACTGCTGTCCTGCCATTGATACAGCAGAGGAAAATAGGAGCAAAATTACATCTCCTATCGCAGCGTGGCACTTGTCTGCTCCGCAGAGCTCCTCTCTCCTTTCTCTCATTGTCTTGCTGACACCTTTTAAACCAAAGGGAGTCTGCTATCATCAGTCTTCCTCCCTCTGTTCCCCATTTTTCCTCTTGTATCCATTTCCTTACTCTCCATTGGATAATGAGTTTGCAGCTTGGCTTTAAAATGACCTCTTTGTTGTCTCTTTGAGTCTACTTACTGCACAGAAAGGCATAACAGCTCCGACTGTGGATGGTACACACCCTCAGATTTGCTGTGGAACGCTTCAGGGCTGTCATATCTTGTAAAAGAACCATTGTTCAAGCTCTTCGGGCAGAATAGTTGTACATGTGTTTCTCTGAAGTAAATTCAATACCAAAACATGCTGGAAATGAAAATGCTGCAAAACAACATTTTACATTCCTCTTCACACTGTCATCTCAGTTTACATATTCTCATAAGCAAGAGCAAGCTGGGACATCTTTCTGCTCTTTATTTTAGACTGGTACAGAAGAGCATGCACTCGCATTCAGCTAAGGTCTGACTCTAAAGCCCTTGTCTCTATTTATCCCTTTCCAGTACAATTAATCTGCTACTACAAGTTATACTACAAGTTGCGATAACTAGTGTCTCTTAGGTCTTTTCCAAAATGTATTCAGTGTCTTGTCCAGAAAACATTTTCAGTCTGAAATGAAAGTTTCCCCTTGTGGGGACCCAAAGATAATGATCACCCTTTAAATAGCATGTAGGCATGTAGACATGGTTAAGATGACCTGCTGAAATTCAAACCAAGCATCAGAATGGGAAATAATGACTTTGAACTTCGCATGGCTTGACAGGTTGGTCTGAATATTTTGGAAACTGTTGATCTACCAGGATTTTCCCACATAACCATTTCTAGTGTTTACAGAGAATCTTCAGAAGAATAGAAAATATCCAATGAGTAGCAGTTCAAAAATGCCCTGTTGATGCCAGAGATCAGAGGAGGCTGCTTCGAGCTGACAGGAAACCAACAGCAATTCAAATAACCACTCATTACAACCAATGTATGCAGAAGAGCAATGAATGAACAACACATCAAACCTCGAGACAGATGGGCTACAGGAGCAGAAGACCACACCACATGCCACTCCTGTCAATTTAGAACAGGAAACTGCATGTATAATTCATAAGGGCTGACCAAAATTAGGCAATAGAAGACTGGAAAATTTTCTGCTGTGATATTGGGATGGTTGGGTTAAAATATGGCATAAGGAACATGAAAGCACCACATTCCACCTTTGGGATGTGGTGCAACAGGAGATTCACATTATGGATGTGTAGCCAACATATTTACAGCAAGTGTGTGATGCTGCCATGTCACGATGAATCAAAATCTCTGAGGAATGTTTCCAGCCTCTTGCTGAATCTGTGCCTCAAAGAATTAAAGCAATTCTGAAGGCAAAACGCCGTCCAACCCAGAATTAGTAAAGTTTACCTGATAAAGTAAATGGTGAACTGTCATCTTTACAGAATGTGATACAGATCTCAAGTGACAGGAAATATTGTAAAAATATCCAATGATAATCTTGCTGGTACAACATGACACCAGAGAGGGCAGCTGTAGAATCATATTCATTAGAAATTTATGGTAATCTTATTTATATTTACTTATATTTACTGAGAATTGATAACAGAATTATTATTTTCAGTGCATTTTATGGTGCAACTATGTATTTTCAGAAAGTGTGACAGCATATGGGGATATTGTACCCTTGCCAGAGAGACAGTGTGGCTAGGGCTGAGTAGATGAAGAATATCCTCGCCAATTATTGAAATAAATGTTTCTGGTTTTCATTCATATGGCCTTTCAACCGGATGTATTTACTTAGTCCTAACACGTTACATTAACTTATTATATTTGACTTTCTGGGGTCTATGACAACTTAACAAACTTAAAGATGGACTTGCCAAGACCACAACATTTGCTTGAACTCTGTAGATAAAATGGTAAAAAGATGACTTTCAGTTATGATATTCCATCTTCTTGTCATGACACAGTGAATTAAACAGTTATTTGTGTCAAACGCTAGACCAGGGGTCGGCAACCCGCGGTTCCAGAGCAGCATGCGGCTCATCCGGGCTTAAGCTGCGGCTCTGTGCGGCTCGCGCAAGTAAATTATAAGTATCCAATTGAAGTACATGTTATTGTTGTCAGTTCTGTTTTTGTTGTAGTTTTAAATTGGAACATTATTGTGATCTTGAAATATTAAAATAAAATCATTTTATTTATCTATTTATTTATTTTCGTTTCTCAATATATGCGTCACTCGCGGTAGCCGCTACCGGCTCTCACTGTTTTGTTTTCCGTGGAAACCGGGTTCAAATGGCTCTTTCCGGATTACAGGTTGCCGACCCCCGGCTTAGACAGTCGGCCCACATTCAGATTAATGATCACACTGCCAAATCCAAGGAAATGAAACAATCAAGGAAGAAATTATTCCAGACCCAAATGAAATCCTCTTAAAATGCAACTATGTAAATAAAAGCACTGATAAATGTGCTTCCATCTGTGTGAGTACCCCAAAGACCAGTGGTACAGTAAACAGTGAGCACTTTATGGCCATTTATGTTACACCAAGGTTTTAAACTGGTAATGAAGAACACTTTGCTGAAAAAACAGAAGCATTTTTGCTTTGTTTTTTTCTGCCTTTTTTAAATTAATCTAATGCACTGGCATGTTTCAAAATATATGACTGAAAAAAGTGTTTAAATACGGCATCTTTCTTTCATTCTTTGATTTTTCAACTCTATCACATGCTGGCTTCAGCCATATCAAGACATGAATAGGCCACATTGCTGGTATGGTTGCAAACAATTTAAAGGCTCAAAAGCTTCAATGAACCAACTCCATAAAAGATTTAACAATTAGAAAAGTCAACGCTATTATGCATTCTGCCGGGCTTCAGTGAAAGACTCATATTAGTTGATGAAATACCAAGACTACAAGAGACTCAAAGGAACGGGAGCTTAGAGGACTCTCTCATGACCTAGATTTTAAATATAAAATTTCAGAAACAGGTTTATAAAACTCAAAAGACTTGCAGGATTCTGCCATTGAAAATTCGCTACCATATACATTTTTTTTAATCACTTCCTGGAGTCCCATTCTGACCTGTAGCTCAGGAGGCAGAGCAGGTCACCTACTGCACTAATTGAAAGGTTCGTGGTTCGATCCATTTCTGCTCCAGTCTGTATGCCAAAGTATCCTTGGGCAAGATACCGAGCCCCATGTTGCTCACCAATGCATTCACTGGTCTATGACTGCGTGTAAATGCCAGATAGAAAAAAGTGCTTCTTTGACTGGTTGTAAATGGGTGAATGAAGCATGTTGTATGAAGTGCTTTGAGTGCTTAAGCAGAGAAAAGCTCTATATAAGAACCACGGAAAGAGTTATTCAAACCCACCTGGCGCTTTCTGAAAGCGTAATCAAGTGTTTGTAATAACTGGCATTATCAGTCACATCATTTGGTTGGAGTTTTGGCCCACTCTTCTTTCTTTCTCTTCAGAATTTCAACCACACAAGAGAGTTTTCAAACATGAACAGCCTGTTTAAGCTCAAAGCATCACTTGGATTTAAGTCCAGACTTTGACTTGGCCAATTCAAAACCTTCATTTTGATTTTTTTGAGCCATTCAGAGATGGACTGAATGACTGTACTCTTTATCTTGCTGATCAAGCTGCATAACCCAAGTGCGCTTGAGCTTCAGGGCACAAAATGATGGCCGGACATTCTCCTTCAGGATTTTCTGGTAGAATTCTTGGTTCCATCAATTACATCACACTACCACCATGTTTGACTGTTGGTATGATGCTCTTATTAGGAAATATTGTGTTAGTTTTAGACCAGATGTAATGGGACTCAAACCATCCAAAAAAGTTTAACTTTTGTCTTGTCAGTCCATGGAATATTTTCCCAAAAGTCTTGGGGCTCATCAAGATGTTTTTTGTTTTGTTTTGTTTTTTGAAAATGTGAGCAGTGCTTGTCTTCATTGCTTGAAATCTAAAAGTAAATGTTGATTAAAACATGCCAAAGTAATATTGATCTTTTACCTTTCATGTCAAAGGGTGCTTTGTGATAAAGCTTCACACCTGTTTGAATCAATCCTTTAAACTATTGTCATCTTATGGCTGCAGTTGACTATTGTCTGTGAAAGTAGGCTTACCTCTGATTGTCTCCACTTTCACTGAAATCTGTAACATGTCTTGAATTCATGAGTGTGACTGTGTCTAAACCAAGTCTGGACCTTGACAAGTTGAGATACCAGCAGGTTTTTTTTCCTGGTTGTTTGTGCATGGGCTTTATGGATAAACTTTTGGTTTTCAATGGGAATTTGATGGAGACGAGTGCGCTAGACAAGCTGCAGCTGGCTTTGCATTCACTCTCTGAGATCAGTTATGATCTGTGCTTTGCGTGAAAGCAGAGCTAACATTAGCAAATAGACGAGCTTCTGAGATTTATCACTGTAACAAATACATTTCCTCTTACTAACCACCTTGGCCAACTCCTTCAGCAAATTACGAAGAAATCCTTGATTATGGAGAGGGGAATTTCTGCCATGTGCAGTTTGATAAAACAGAGCGAGTTGAACAGGCTGCACCAGAACTTCCATATTAGTGTCTGAGAAATAACTTGTTTGACCACCTATATTAAGTCTCACCAGCAGCTTTGCCCGCCTTAATTTTCATTCATATTTTTAATCCTCTTGTAGATATTGACAGCTAACCATGTCACAGACAACTCAAGTCTTTCAATTCAGTTTTTTACATTTTTATTTTATAAATAGATATATTTTCTAATGTACTGTGTTTCTCAGCTCAATAAAGTCAGTTTATTTAAAGCTATGTGGTCCTCACAGGACAGCCAAATTACAACCTTATAATTTTATAGAATATGCATTACTGCATATGTATACAGTACCAAATGTCAAATGTTTGGACACACTCCAATACAGGAGAATTTCTATGGGCAGAATTTCTAGGCCTAGCCAAGTGTCAGGCCACCAAGGCTTCCACCTTGGTGGCCTCAGAATCTCATTTCTGCTATTTGCAGATGATGGGGTCATGTTGGCTTCATCAGGCAGTGGAGCAGTTCACAGCCGGTAATTTAAGTATCTCGGGTTCTTGTTCACGGGTGAGGGGAGAGGTGCTCCACTATCCATCATTGTCAGGTAAGAGTAAATATTTAAATGATAACTATAGAGGAAACATTTTAAAATTTTTAGGTGTGAAGACTGCAAGGCTAAGCCTACAGTATGCAAATGAATAAAAGACGATCGTGGCAAAAAGATATCTTTTAACCCGATCCAATTTGTCTTCTTAAACAGTGCAGGAGCATCTGTTAAGTTAAATGTGCTTGAAATGTATATCAAGGATAATATATCAAAGCATATCAAAGAATCCAAGATTAATACTTCTACTAGCCACAATGGAAAAACCATCATTAAATGCCCCTGTTGGCTAATGGCTCCATATACACTAAAAATCAGTTTGCTCTTGCCCCATGATAGTCATCATATTTCTTTGTTACTGTGTAATATGTACTTTTAACCAACAAAGAATTTGCCAAAGATCTCCTTGGTGTTGCAAATAATTTATTCTGTACATACTCACATGCACTATTCAAACACTACCACATTCACCAGTCAAGCAACAACAAATATTAGAAGCAGTCTTGACACATTGTACGTAACACAATAACTAGCAAAACATATTTATTTTTCTTTATGTTACATTAAAATGGTTCAGATGGCATCTATTCTTGTAATATTTTCTTTTGTAGCACCAAATGAAAGAAGCATATTTTCACCCAGTGATGTAAAGGCTTCAATGCATCATACTATTTTCAAATATAAGCAGTCTGCTTAATGAACTAAAATGATCAATGACAAGTGTCTCACCAGCCTTGAAAACAGTTTTGGGGGTTTGCTGCTGTTAGGGCCTCACATGATCATGTAATAACAATTTTAATGAGAGAGATTCTCAGAGTGAGCTGATGAGATGTGGGAGGATTTTGCATAAGTGGGTCAAGGTCTGAAAATATTTAAAATCTTGTAAAGATATTAGCTCACTCATATTTAAGGGGATAACATGAATATTTGTTATTTAGAAAATATATCTTCACATCCTGCTTTGCTTCTGTACTAATGGTTGTCAGCTACTTATAAATATTCAGATAAACTGTATAAAGACACAATGAGAATCATTCGTTTTGCCTACCTGGTTACTCTACATAAATCATGTCATGGGACAAAGTCTACAAAAAGACCCAACAATGTTTAACCTCTAAAAGGTCAAATTAAAATGGACAGGATAAGCAGACTGTGGGGTAACATATGGATACAGATCTGCACATATACCTATAACCTTATATATATATATATATATGAATGATAGAACTCTGTATGTAGCTGAGTAATAATCTAACTGAAATAAATTAATCAAATGCCAATATTGGTAAACAACAGGGGATGGGATTTATTGAGACAATCTGAGGGAAAAAAAGACCACCCACAGAAACCATCAGGGAATAAGGGTGGCTCGAGGTGGTATTGTCCAGGTCAAGAATGATGTTAGTCTAGAAACCATCATTATTTCCTTAGACCATGTTCTGCCAGCTCTGAGTTGCCCCCAGACCTTATCGAAAGGAGCCAGCTTAGATCATGACCACTATGATAAACAGCCCCCAGACCCTGGGGAGGG
>JASGAU010381029.1:0-12661 GCA_030220045.1 Australoheros facetus
CTCTAAAGCAAAGTGGAATTTAGATGAATCTGTTCATCTGTGTCTTCTAGTAATTCATTCTGTAGTCCAAATTCCTCCCTGTTATTCACACAAAGGGCTTGGAGAGAGAGGATGTGAAGAAGAAAAAGAAAGAAAAGCACCTGTTTTTTTGTTATTATGAATTTTATCAAATACATTCACAATTGTGCACAGATGTAGAAGAATCAAGGTAACATGACAGCTTAAGCATAATGCATGTTGTTCAAGCATGCTGAGAATTCTATGACACAAGTGTGGATTACAGTTCTGAATAACTAAATTAACTTGATAATATTAATATTTCCTTCAGATTTTAAGAAACATGGGAAGTGAAACGCACTACTGGACCTGCTCCTGCTTTAGTTCCTCTAGGCTTTTTTTTTTTTAAATATGAAATTTAGATGTATTCAAACTGTTCTGTGACAGATCTTTTTTGTAGTGCAAGTGAGGCCAGGCCAAAGACAGATTTTTTATTTTTATTTTTATTTTTTTTAAAAGCTAAGTTACCTGACAGTGAATTCCTAAAAATATAAAAATTGTAACTGTAAACTGCTGGATACATGTAGTTAGCTTTCCTGAGGCTACATCCACACTAATACATTTTTATTTTAAAAGGATGGTTTAAAAACAGCCTCCAGACTACAGATTTATTTGCATATTATTTTATTGCGAGTGACACACAAATATAAAGCGGTGAAGGAAAACAGTGATTAAGAGTTGTCAACATATAAAGGGTTATATTATCCATTACCAAAGGAAACCACTGAAATAGCACCCACAAAGAAGAATGAGATCTCTGAGCCTAGCTGCAATGGTTTGGCCCTATTTGTGTGACTGATAAGACCCAATCCGGAAGTGAATATGGGTGTCTGTTTCTGCCCATATGTACTGCAATACAATATTGGTTTTAAAACTAAAACCAAGTCAGCAGCGTTTCCTATCGTCTCTATTTTAAGGGTTTGAAAAAGCTGGTGTAAAGTTTTAAAATGAAGATGAACTCATCTGGATGTACTAAGAAGCTCTTTGTTTCTTGCTTTTTTCTCAAATAGCCAAGTGAAGCAACATCTTTTTAGTTGAGGGGGACTTTTCCAGATGTTCTGCTGTGATATTGTGGTTTATTCACTCCGTCCAAGTGCATCTCTTTTACGTGGTTATCAGCCAAGTAATTGGGAACATACATGCTTTACCCTTTTCCAAACTCCTCACTGCATTTCTGTCAATCTAAATAATGAAATAATACTATTTTTCTTGAGTCCTGAATTGACTTCATAGAGAATAGAGATTTTCATCTGACAGCAGCAATGTGATATTTACAGCCCACCAGCAAGCACAGACAACAGGCACCTTTTCAACCAGTAAACATTTACTAGGACACAGATGCATGCCTTTGTCATTCATCCCCTATCTATTTGGTCTCCTGCGTTTGTATTTCTTCCACCTCTTTGCTCTTTCCATCTATTGCTTTAATACATTTCCCCTCTCTGTCTTTCTCCTGCTCTCTTTCTCTCACTCTCTTTGCCTCTCTCTCTTTCTCTCTCTGACTGTGTGAAGAGGTGATAGTATTGGGAGACAATGGAGAAGACTCACTTAATTAGCTGGACGAGAAGATGCATTGTGGCAATTACCGAGCACAAAGGGAGGGGAAGGTATGGCTCTGTAATGCGCTGCTGTCTGTATTTGCCTGGCTGTTGTAGCCTGGAGTGCATGCAGGTCTTTATAGGGGAGACTGAAAGCAGTAACAATGGAAGACAGGATGTACTCCACATGTAGAGCCATTTCCAGTCCTTTTACAAACAGGGACAATAGCATCTACAGTCTCTTAAAGGCTGGAAATATAAAAACTGTATGCTCTCTGCAGATGGATTATGCACAGGTCTTGTGGTGGCTGTGTTAAAAACTTTCCTGGTTTCTGTGTATAGATCTGTTGTGCATTTTTCATAACACTTTTTAATAATATTAGTGTATTTAGATAAATCATAATAATATCAGTAATTAATAAATAATTGACTAAATACAGTTGTATGTACTTAAATAGAAAAAAAGAGGGCTGCACCTATTGACAGATTTCACCAATGATCTGCAGATATTTTCCTCAAATAATCTATGATTGGGTTGCTCATAAAAATGAATTGTAAAAACAAAAAAGATAAAATATCAGAGATATCACTTAGTTTCAAAATTTTAAGAAGAAAAAAAATGTGAAAAAGAATTCAGCCAGCTCATGAGCTAATGTTAGCTTAATTACTCAAAATTAAAATAGAAATAGCCACCATTTAACTGCTTTTGTTAACAGTTTAAAGTGTCAAAGAATCTGACATTTGTGGCTGTGATTTTTAATTGTTGCCTAATTGTCAAAGCGGGCAAAGTAGCATTGAGTAGGCGGAGGAGATTTAGACAGTATGACATAAGTTTGCAGCCATGTACCTTAGATGATCCCATTTCTAGAGATGGGAAGCTGGGAATGTGCTTTTAAATGAAAATAAAATGGCAATGTGCTGTATTTTATTGTATAGTGTTCTAACAACAAACCCAAGGTGTTTTTTTTTTTTTTAATATATAGTTGCTTTAGGTGATTTCTTCTCAGGGTTCCTGCTAATAAATACCTTTTCTAACTAATCTTGAGTACTCCACATTAATACCAACTGTTACCATCTAATGCAGTGGTGTCATATGTCATACAGACCTTTGCAATGTGTAGGAATTGTATGTGAAAAGTTATAAGCATATGTAGATCTCAATTAAAGTTGGATTACAAATAAAGGCACTATTTTGTTTACTTCTAAAATACTCCACATGTGAAGGTTTTGTACTTTTGCAGATCTGCTACAAAAGCACAGAAATGATCATGTACATGTCACAACAGTCAACAGGCTGATGAACAGCATCTCAGGCTCATCATAGGTTCTGTAAATAGTTGCAAATAGCTGGTAGTTCATTGAATGTGAAAGTTCTCAGAACATATGTGTAAAGGGGACATTTTTTATTTTATTTTTTTTATGTTTGTCTTATGTTCAGAAATCTCATGTAAAGAACCAAACCTACAAAGTATCAGGAAGTGATTTTACTGTCTGACCCACTTAAGCTCAAATTGGATTGTATGTGGCCCATGAACTAAAATAAGCCTGATCTAACACAATATTACAAATTTAATGTAGATTTAAAGTGTATTGCACAAAGTTTTCTTACAATCATCATTACAAATATTAATTAATAGTTAACTTAATTATTACATTATCTCTAGAGTCAACTGCTGTGCTGCTATGTTGTGTGCCTTTTTTTCATTAAAGTTACCTAAACTTTAGTCAAAAGATTTGTCTACCACTTAAATTTTGGAAAAAGGAGAGTAAACCTGGTAACCAAAAAGCTGTTTTCATTAACTAATCTTTAAAGTATTTGCAATGGATTTACTGATAATTATAATCATCAGTCACAACATAAAATTCTAAGAAATGTCTTCCAACAAAGTGTTTGACCTTGTTGGGTAACGATGACTGTATTTATTTTCCTCTGCTGTTGTCCATCCATCTTCTTCCTTTCTATTCCTGATTGTCGTGCTGCTGTGTACCAAACTGGACATGCTTTTTTCTATTTCTGACTGGCTATGAGTGGGCTGCTGCTTGGTGCCACTGAGTTGTTTTTTTTTATTTTTTTTGTATATGTATGTGTGTGTGTGGATATGCAGGGTTGGGTCTAGCGAAGTGCATCCTCCTCTAGTGAAGTGGCCTGAGGGGATTTCTTTCATGAAGTCAGATAACATCCAGGCGACCCCTTCTTCCCTTTTTTATAAGAGTTCTTTAACCTTGATAAATGAAGTAGAGGCGGGAAGGGAGTGAGGGAAGATGGGAGGAAAAAGTTGCGGGCTGTGTTGGGGGATGAGGCTGTGATGGCGGGAGGAGAGATAGAGAGAGAGAGAGAGAGAGACACCAACTCCCCAGCCGGCTTGCTCTCAGGATCAATAATGCTCGGAGAGCTGCTGAGCACTCCTGTCTGGCAGCTCTACCATAGGGGATGGAAGGAATGGGGGGGAGAGGGGGAGGATGGGAAGGAGGGAAAAGCAAGAAAAGAAGTGTTGAGAAAGCCTCTCTATCTCCTTCTTGTCACCCTATTTTGCGAAGAGGGGGAATTGAGGTGGATGGAGATGTAAAGATAGAAGGATGCAGAGAAACACAGATTCAGGGTGGAGGGGAGCTAAGACCAGCACACCTATCCAGCTAAACCTTGCCACACACCTACCTGTCTGCCTGCCCACCCGCCAGGAAAGCACACACATACACACACATACACTGAGGTCTCCTTTTGCGTAGCCACAAGGTTACAGTGTCGATACAAACGCACACAGCCCTCCGACAAATGGGATTTGGCATGTTCAATCAACAGTGCTGCCAAATCCCTGTTGTTAAGTGTTGCAGAGCCATATCTGTCTGCAGTGGGCCTGAGCTATGCTACCTGGGCCTGCTAACTGTCCCCTAAATATCCTCTATTAAACTCCTCAGTAATAGAATTATTTGCTGCATTCGTCATTGGGTTTGAATGGGTGTGTATGCTGTGGCATAAATAGCAAACAGAGAGGAAGTTGTCACATTGCGCACCTGTTATAAAAAGAAAGTTTCGGTGACTCCTCCACCAGAGCCTCCGGGTCACCTGAACTCTCTTCCTCTTTTCTTTCACCCTCTTCTTCTTGATTTCCTTGCTTGGAGTTTAAGTCTCTGGTCTCCCTCCTCTGGCCATTTCTCTTGGCCTTTTTCCTGTCCTCTGTTAGACCTGATCCTTTCATCTTCTCTCCCTTAATCCTGTGCCAGAGAAGCCTTCCCTTCCCCCTCCCCTGCTTCCCATTGCTCTCTTTTTAACTCCATGCCTCCTCTTATTTTAGTGTGTCCCTGTGCCCCTTGTGCCTCTTTCTTTTCCTCTCTTTTCCTCTTCTTTATCCCCTCTTTTATCACCCCTGCCTCTAGGTCTTCACTGCCTCTCTCTGTGTCTTCCACATCACCCTTTCTCCTCTTCTCTTACTTTCGACTGTCCTTAATTAAGTTAGAGATCAGTTGACTGCCCCTATCATTGGTAGAGAGCAGGTTGATCCTCCCATCCCAGGAAGGGGGTACATTGTCTGTGCTGGTTGACCAGTGTAATCCCCCTCCAGGGACAAAGGGCAGTGCCCTCACTACCTCAACCACCCCCGAAGGGCATTAGCCCCCTGACGAGTGCCATTCCCTGGCCTCCCCCTGCCATCCTGAGAAACCAGCATCACGCTGCTGGCTCTTTGCTTGTCTGAGGAGGCCAGTTTGACTCCAGGCTGCTGAGACTGAATGCAGATGACTATGACAAGGATTTGTGTTTATGTATGATACTATCTGCAGTTAAGTGTAGATAAAGAATTCATAGATCATGTTCTTTCAGGAGCAGAGTGTTTATTGTAGGTATATTAGTCCATATATTCCACATTGGCACATGTGCTGTATTAAAATCACTGTGTCCTACTCTAAACCTCTACACAACCCCACATACCTCGCTCTCTTCTTCTCTTTTCTCTTTCACACACACACGTTCACAGAGGGAACAAGTAGCTAGGGTTGCTATGGGAACGGCTGGTCAGAGTTTACCAGAGGGGAAACAAACAAAGTACTGTTCATGAGAGCAGGTTGTTCTGTGCAGAAGGAGCAGTGATACTCTGAGAGCAGGTTTATGTGAGTGTATGTGAATGTGTGTGTGTGCAAATGTGGGTTGTGTGCAATCATGTCCGGTGAGTAAGTGATTAGATATGTGTGAAAACATGCATACCATAACCTTTCATATTTGCAACCTGACCTGCTTTTTTTACTACGACTTACCTGTGGTGGGGTGGCTGTGGAGGTAGAGAGGGTTGTCTTCTGATTAGGAGGTTGGTGGTTCGATCCACAGCTCCTCCAGTCCACATGCAAAAGAGTACTTGACGCCACAAATTCCTCCCAATGCATCCATCAGTGTGCATGACAGTTAGAAAGTGCTTGAAGGCATGGGATAAAGTACTGTGTGTGTGTCAATGGGTGAATGAGGCTTGTAGTAAAAAAGTGCTGCGAGTGCTCAGTAAGAGTAGAAAGTACCAGCCAATTTTCCCTTACAGTACATTCACTAAATATTTGAAAGGAATCTCAGACTAATCCATTGTATGATGCTATAATGTTAATATGATACAGCAATTCTGCAAGACACCTGCAGCAGTGAGTCTGGTGAGTGAAATTGTCATGGGAATCGGTTTTGAGTACCTGCAGGTTTTTTTAATTGGTGATATTTGGCACCAGTGTATTGATTACATATCATAAGAGGAAGCTACTACAGTATTTATTCCACTCCTACAGCTCTACGAGCCCATATGGCAACACAGCTTTCAGTTCATTTTAATCAGGATGATGCATTTGAATAGAAAAGCAGCACTTGCTCTAATTTTTTTTTCAGGACTGAAATAGACGATCATTTTCATATTCAGTTAACTGGCATTTTTCCCCCCAGTTAATCATTTATAACAATCAAGCAACAGTAAAAATGTTGATTGAAAATTTTTTTGAAGCGGTGTCATCAGATGTTTCGTTTTGTCCAATCAGCAGTTTGACACCAAAACCTATTTAAACAACTTAAATGTTAAGATGTGAAAAAACAATTATAAGCTGGTTTTAACCAAAGATTATTTTTCAATGAAATATTTTTTATTGAGTGACATTATTACAGTTTCTCTTAACTCCTAGTATTTGATAGGGGATGAAAAATTGTTTGCATTTTCTTCATCTGTTATTATTGGAAATTAGTTGCTATTTTTAATTTCTTGTGGAGGGAAACCTGGCTTAATCTGACTCTAACCCATCTCTCGCTCTCTCTCTCTCTCTCTCTCTCTCTCTTTCTCTCTCTCCCTCTCCCTCTCTCTCCTATCCTATCCTGTCCTATGGGTCTTATGGTAGTTATATCACCTCATCTTGGTCCCAAAAGCAGCAGCTTTTACATAATTTTGGTCATTTCCCTTACTCCATTGTTCTCACTGTTCCTTTTTCTCAGACATACAAAATGCATCTAAACTCTGAAGCACCATACATACATTTTTTTTCCATAAAAATGCCACCATGCAATCCATCTAGGTCCCCATCCCCTTTAATGTCTCTTTAGCCCTGCACTTGGCTGCTTGAGTAATATTTATTGCACAGTCTCTTTTAGTCCCAGTTTCTCCTTTTTATTCGTTTCCCCCTGAAACAAACAAGTCCTGTGCCGCAAGGCGAACCCCCCCAACTCCACCCCCACCCCACTCCACCACCTCCACCAACCCTCCCCACCTTCTCCGGTCCCTACCCTCGCTCCTTCAGCACTGACAGATAGACAGACATAGTGTTCTCTCTTTCTTTGCCTTTCACCTCTCAAACCTCCCTCCATCCATCCTGCCTGGACGGGTACAATGCAGGCGCTCTATCCTGCGGCAGGGAGAATGCAGCCCTGAACTAACAATATCACCAAGGCTGCCTGAATGCCGCCGAGTCCCATTGTGCTCTGTCAGAGGGGAGTTAACACCCATGTCTGAGCCCAATGAATAGTATTATTGTGTCTGAGACATACACCGCACCCCGGGTCCCCATCCATGTCCCCCAACTCAACTCGCCTGCCCCCCCAAACTTGCCTCTCTTGTCCCAACAGTGTAGCCCCCCTCTCACACCACTCTTGCACCCCCTTCGCTCTTTCCTTAACAGACAGCTCTAACTTCCAAAGCCTTGCCGGCCCACTGACTCTAAACCTCAGCACTTTACTTCTCTATTCCGCTGGCAGTCAGCCCATGGGTTTTAGTCTGGTTTTTAGGACTGCAGAGGGGCTAAGAGAGGTGAAAAGAAGGGCTGTAGTGACTGTTCCAAGAATATTTTGCAGATTGTGTGGTTCAGGCGGCATGGTGCAATGTGAGGTACTGGGGGTTGAATTTGGTCATAGCTCTTTTTCTGTTGAGGAACACAATAGGACCATGGATCCTCAAAGAAATGCCCCCCCACCCCCACCCCCAAAACTGCTATTATCATAAGAAGAGGGCTGCTGAACCAATTTAAATAATTCTGGATGATACAAAAGCTGAGATGTTTTGTTTGGCAAAGTTTCTTTAGAGCAGCACTGGTCCGGCCAAAACATTTCCATTCCTTCACACTAACTGTCACAAGTGGAGCAGGGTAGTGAAATGTCCTGTCAGTTTTAACATTACTTTTGTTATTTATAATCATTAAGGGCAAATAAATATAAAACTCCGTGGGCCTGTGCTGCCAAGGAGTGTGAAAGAGCGTAGCTGTTGAAGAAAAACCTTTCCTGTAAATATTTTTAATGTATTCTATTGACGCAGGAGTGATTTTTATAATGGGCCCACTCTTGCTATATTTTGCTATCTGCAGCACATCAGAATCTAATAGCTGAGAGTACCTTTGGCAGGCAGTATCTCACTGCCTGACACACTTAACTCTCAGGCCTCAAATCCCTGCAGTTTCTGCTCTCTAAGGTTAGCAGGTTCATATTACCAGCTGAGAGAGGATGCCAGAATCCTCACCCCAGACTTCTCGGTGAACAAAGACCAGGATTGACATTCAGAGTGTGTAAAATCCTGAAAGTTAAGATTAACTTGTTTTTTTTCTCTTTCTCTGGTTGTTTGTGTACAACAGGAAGAGGAGAAGGAGGAGGAGGAGGCAGTGGAGGACGAAAAAGAGAAGCAGAGTGGGTGGAAGAATGCAAGGAGAGAAGGATAGAAGCAGTTCGAGGAGGTGGTATCGAAGCGGGTGAACCCAGAGCAGGTGAACACAGCTGTGGATCGCCATGGGCTCTCTGGCTGCCTTCCTCCTGTGGCCCCGGTGCTGCATACAGGGGTCCCGGTGAACCAGCAGGGGCCAGCCAAAGCTGCGGCAGAGTGGGCAGGCTAGGCCAGCCAAGCCAGGAGAGAGGCAGGTGAGGCGGGTGAGCTGAGCTCTCATTCCCGCCGGCTAGGAGCCTCCTCGGCAGAGTGGAGCAGCGCGGAGTAGCAGAAATCAATACAGAGGAGAGAGGCTAGCAGAGGTTGCCCAGCACCGCCTGCAGGCCTCAGAGCCCAGGGACCAACCACCACTGCTCCCAGCTCCTCTCTCCATCTCTCTTTCTATCTTTCTCCAGCAGTCCCACCACCATCTAGGGCCAGGGCCCTAACCTTGGAAGCGCCCCACACGTTGTGTGTGTGTCAGTACATGCACATGTGTGTGTGTGTGAAACAGAGAAAGAGAAAGGGAAGAGACAGAGAAACAGTCTTTGTGTGTGGTTCAGCCGGAGGGTTTTTACTTGGTCCAACACCACTTGATAAAACTTTGTCAGAGAGACGTGGAGACAGCGGGAGAGGGAGAGAAGAAGAATGAGACAGGACGTCGAAGGTCTCTTTTCTTCCTCCTCCTTTCCTCTTATTACTCATTCCATCTTAACCGTTTGAATAAGGATCTGTGTGAGCAACCTGCTCAGTCCCACTTCCCAGCACAATATTCCTAAGATCTCAAGAGCCAGGATAAAAGGACAATTTGAACTTTTTCTCTCATCCGCTATATCAGACACAACCTGTCTTTTCGTCTTAGATTTTCTTACCCTCACTACAGCAGCTCCCATAAGAGGATATGGCAGTGCAATATTGATCTATAAGGTGGAAGAGAGGAAGGCGGGCCTGCGCTTTCATACCTCTCTCTCACTATGTGTGGGGAAATAGCACCTGAAGTCCACTTACCGCTGTGCAGCAGGGATCCCATGGCAGCACAAGTGAATGGCTGCTAATTGAATGAGAGATGAAAAGGACAGTAGTTTGAAAAGTGCCGTGCCCCCAATCGTCTGTCTGATTACTGCTTAGTTTTCATCTGATTTTTTTTTTCTCCTCCATGTACACAAAAGTCCATCTCCTCACAGGGACTCTCACTCTTCAGATGTTTAAGCTAAATTGCCGCGGAGCAGATAAAATTGCCGAAATAATCACAAATGAAAAGTTGGTTTAACATCAGTGTAGATGTACTCACCTTCATAAAAAAAAAAAAAAAAAAGAGAGGAGAAATAAGAACATTTTAATGCAGTGGCAGAAACAGTTTTGAGTGTCATGGCACAAAACATGCTGTACATGTCTGAAGTCTGGAATGACCCTGAAGGACAGGTGGACAGTTTCCCAAGAATGAAAATGTGCAGTGATCACAGTGGGATTCTTACTTCCTGGTGAGTACACTGTCATGGTTATACTGTTCATTTTCATAAATACAGGCTACTATGTTATTGTGATAACTATAATGAACTAAAATGCTAAAAGTCCTCTTCTTCAAAATCTGTTACCATTTCTGATACCGTTTCTGCTCAGAGGACCATGTGCGTTTTTAAAGTGAACACAGACACGTGTTGTAGTTGATCTCCACAGTCTGAGCTGTGATCATACTGTCACTGACAGCTGGAGTAGCTCATTGTTGTTGACTGTACCAGGGAGGGCATTAAAGCTTGATTCCCCATCGCCTGCCAATCTCCTGGCACACAGAGAGAAACTGGCGCCTCTCTACGCCTCAGCCTGGCAGCGATTACAAAATGGCCGATTCCTGTCTGCCAGCTGTCTCCCTCAGCCAAGATGGCGCTCAGTCTCTTTTTAATGCCCGCTGTTTGCCATCTGCCCTCTAATTGTTAACGGCTATGCAAATATCTTGTAATTGCCTTTGCATGTGCTTGATACTTAACCCCTCCCCATCAGTTGTAAATAATGGCGCTGGTGTAGATGGAATAAAAAGAAACACAACCCTGTGCGGTTGCTGATTGAATACACAGCAGGAACAATTAGCAAATGAATGTTGCCTGTTGTTGCTCTGCTCTTTACTTCTCTTGAAGCTCACCTTATTCTGTATGCAAATCACAGATGCTGTTGCTTTTGATGATAGCTGAAAAATAGACCGGCACCTCGTCTTTCTCTCACATTCAGAGACGCTCATGTGTCTTCTCATTGTGCCATATGTGGCATCTGTGGTTGGCTGCATAACCAGGGTACCCTGCCTCCTCTGACAGGCAAAGCCCACACTGTAAAGGAAAGCAGGAGTGAGGGAGAGGCATAACATAATGACCTCATTAGCATGCTCAGCACTCCCTGCTATAGGCCCTGGTGCGCCGCTGCGCCGTGGGACCCACCGGTGTACGCCCTTCTCACAGCACTCAGCATGCAACATTGTGTTCTCCCCACACAATGCAGCGCTTCATACAGGCTTTATTACGCCTTGTCAAAGCGCAGGGGGATCAGGGGTATCAGTGCAGAAGCAGCAGGATATGCGCTGTGTACGTGGAACAGGAGATGTATTGGTGCTTTATGGTCTTAATGTGGTGTTAGCTGTGCTGATGGATCCTCTGTTGCTGCTGTTGTGCACTAACATGTGTGTTTATTTGTGTGTGTGTGTGTGTGTGTGTGTGTGTGTGTGTGTGTGTGTGTGTGTGTGTGTGTGTGCCCCCATAGTTGTGTGTTTGTGTAATTGTTCGTTTCATTGTCATCTCCCATGGCATTCGTGGCTGTTTTCACCTGTCAGTGCTAATTATTGGAAAGAGTGATCTGGTGAATCGTCTATGTCCTGGAAATAGGCTATCAGCCACCCTGAAGACCCGCTGTATGGCATGTGTTGTCGATCTGTAGCAGTGAAGCTTTTAACTTCAGAGCGAGGACTGTAGGGCGATACTACTACACATGGGTCTCTCTCAGGACTATGACAAGATGACAGAAGATCTTGTCATTATGTGATTGGACAAAAAAGGACACACACTGACAGTGAGAAGCAGCTTTGACAGTAAAATAATTCACCCAGGTGTTAAAAGCATTAAAAAACAACAACAACAATAAGCATTGCCATACAAAAAATAATAATAATAACATGTGAAGTACTGTGGTTGCCCACAATACAGTTAAGTACATTAAATATTTCCTCCTTGAAATCTGTGGTGTGATTAATACTGGAAATTTTGATAGTGAAGGAACCACTGCCGTCTTTTAACCCTCCCTAAAAGGCTGGTTCATCCCCTTTATCATCTCCTCCATCAAACTGAGGCAGTTTTAATCAAGCCTCTCTGTCTAATCAGTCCACAGTGACACTGATGAGACTGAGGTAGAGTGGAGCAGGTTAGTATAAAGAGTCCATGCTAGCAGTGGTTAGCCTTGGGGGTGGGGGGTGGGGGCAGGCTACTGTATCTTTTGTGGGGTAAAATGGCAGTCAAGAGGACCAAAATCAGCTCTCAGTTGAGATGCAATAAAAACCAGTGCAAGCTAGATTAAACTTTTTTGTGTATATACATTTTGATTATGTTCTGATTTTGCCTGAATTATTGTTTTGGAATTGAAACCTACCTAAGTTTCAGAAACTAAAAGAGGCAGAGTGAGGGAAATCTCTCCAAATTTGTTTAAATCTTTCATCCATTCTTAAATATGGATGTGTGTTAAGTCTTTCAAAGAAGAAAGAGACTCAAGTCTGGATCATAAGGGACTTAAAGGGTGGGGCCATCATATTTTTCCATATTCAAAACTACAAGGACAACCATATGGTATGAAAAGCAACCGATGAACATAATACCTCACCACAGCCATCATAAGTGACACGTACTTGCTCATAGACACATACTGTGTGAACACACACTTTCATGTGTTCATTCACACATACTC
>JASGAU010381040.1:0-23164 GCA_030220045.1 Australoheros facetus
CTCTAGGAGACTGATACAAAAACCATTCAAATTACTGCACTCTTCCAGAAATGACAGGTTAAACATGTTTTAAAAGTGCAAAAATAGGTTGCACAGTATCTGCGGGAGGGTAACACACAGCTCAAGTCACAGTCTTTGTTCCTGTCAGCTCCTCAATGCCGACATGTTTCTGTACTGATTACACACTGCAAAACAATGACGTCAGACACGTAGCAGCGGAAAATGTGCACACCTGACTCACATGCACATCCCCCCTTTTTTTTTTTCTGCCCTGTGCCTCAGAGATAATAAACAGCTGTGACGATGCTGAGTTTCCCCCTCAACACTCAGCTCAATACAAGCAGAATCAATAATGGCAGAATATTAAAAGAAAAATAAATGTTCCCGTGGATGCAACTCGAAATCTTTGATCAAAAACAACATTTTGTGTAAAGGTTTCCTTTTGGAACATTGTGACATTTCAGCGGGGATTTTTATTTATTTATTTTTTTGCTCTATTGAATAAAGCTTGCAAAGAATTTGTCAGAAATGGCCACATTCATTTTTGTTCCCGACATTGTGATAATATCTTACAGGCACTGATACTGTGTTCAGAAAGTCTTTAAACTTCTATACACAGAGGCACATTCTTCCAAATAGGGGACTTTTCAGCTGATAATAGAGGGACTGCTACTTGGTATGAGCTTTGATCTTAGGACACACAGTATCAGTGACAGAGCTGAAGAAGCCAGCTGAACTGATTCTTCTGGCAGAGACGCCGTCTTTCAGATTATTCAGAAGTGGGCATTTGAATTAGTTACCATAACAGTCTGAATTCTGCTCCACGTGCTGGCAGGATGCTGGACGGGAGACTGGATTCACCTTAAGGTGCTCATAAGCGGCGATAACTAAACAAGTAGTTTGTTGGACCAAGCAGCATTTGTTACAAATAAGATGGGGTGGTGGGATCCATATAAATATCTGCTTTTGTTGTGAGTTAGAAAGGTTGATTCAAAGTCTCATGCTGCACCACTCAACGCTGCATCGACACCTGCCGGTTGCCGTTATCGCAATTTAATTAAAAACGTGACCTAAAGAAACACCAGCAGGTACTGAGGACACTACTTTGTGGTGACATTTTATAAAGTGATGGCAGGTTAATTGACAACACTTTGCAATCAGCACTTTGGGCTCTAGGAACATAATCACTAAGCCTTTTATGTGGTTCTAAACACACTTTGCAGGCAAAACAATTGGTTAAAAAAAAACAAAAAAACAGCAAATTGTTATGACCCTGAGTTGCTGCCCTGAGAGGCAACAAATTTAGTTACAAATTTCAAAATCACCAGTAAGTAAACCATTTTCACAATACAAATATCCACGGTCTTATATCATAATTAACATGTTCCCTTGTGATACAACCTGCTGGAAGCTCCATTAATCTCTCATTATGTCATAAATAGAGGCATCCGTGCAACATGAAGAAATTGTAGGTGCAGCCACTCCTTGCATGAGTGTACTTGAACACAAACCAGGAGAATTATGTTATGGCCATGGCAGGGAAATGAAGGGAAGGCTTCATTACTGTAGCTAACTCCAGGGGCACTACTTTGTGGTTATATGCACAGTTTAACTGAGGGTCTGTTTAGCCATTGTTATTAACAGCACGTTTTATATTGGTGTAACCAGCCTTTGAGCAAATATAGGATGAATAATAACATTAGGTAAAGTGCGATAAAATTATATGCTAATGAGCCATGTGTCCATGTTGCTTAACCATGTGGAGCTGCTCTTGCCGGGTTAAAGCATGCCAGTCTGATAAAAGCCATAATGTTTAGGAGTCTATTCAAGTTAGGGGTGTCATGACAGCCGTGTACTGTATGATATTTAAAAAATGAAATTCCAATATAATGCCTTTAATGCACATATCATAATATAAATAACTGTGTAATGCTTCTTTTTGTATGCATTTGTACAGTCCAATTTTATTTTATTTATATAGCACCAACTCACAACAAAAGTCACCTCAAGGCACTTTAAATTGCAAGGTAACCATAACTCTAACGGGGGAGCTATATTTCTGTGTTACATCTACAGCGTAGGTATGTTGTAATGGGGATCCCCTCTGAAACCCTACGCCTTAACCTGATGTGCATCTCCGCATTTCCCTCCAGAAAAGCCGGGCTCAGTGAAGGGGACCCATCTCCTGTGACTGATTAGAAGGACTGAGGGGAAGAGTAGAAAATAAAGTGATAAGGACAGAGCACAAACTATGGAAGAGAGAGCTATAACACTCTCTCACCACCTCTATGCATTTGTAGTTTGAAACAAGATAAGACAATAGTCAATAAGCAAAGTTATGGGTTAATTTGGATAAATCCTCTATAGATGTGGGTATAATATTGCTAATATGAAGTTAAAATCTATATCAGGACAGCCCAAGTTCAAATAAATTGATAACATTCATGGAGAAGGAATTTTTTCATGATTTCCTTCATTATTGAACTGAAACTGCCCAGAAATCACTAATAAACCTATTCGAGGATTTGAGGAATTATTGCACCTCAGCCGGTGACTGTAAAAATCCATGAATGTGCTACTGAATTGGTCAGAAAAGGCACAAGTCCATGAAATTCAGTTCATTTGTTGGGAGTCTTGATGAAGTGTTGAGCCCATTTATTATAGTTTGTTCCGTGACAGCAGAGAGGGGGAAAGAGCTCATTAAATGGCTCCGCTTTCTCAGACTGAGGGGGGAAGATGTGATGGAAAAACAACACTTTACCTGTGCAGCATTTGTTTAACCAGATTAAATGTCCCTCTGTGTAAAGACACCAACCAGGTGGAAGCCATCATCCATATTAATGGTACCTGCAACCCAACGCCAGTGAAAGTTGCTTATCGTGGAGTGTCACTTTGACCCCCTTAGGAACTTCAAACACACACACACACACACACACACACACACACACAGTGAGGAGAGCTATCAGCCTAATGGAAAAGTAAAAGTGCTGCTGTGGTTGACTGAAGCAAAGCAAACACAGAGAGACAGATAGGACAAGACAAGAGACAGGTGGGATACACACAGGACATTCTCACATACAAACACACACACACACACACGGAGCCTGGAGAGGTAATAGAGGCAGTGTACTGTGTACACAACCATCCATGCGGAGTACCTCATACACACACACAACAGGATGCACTGACTTACATTAGCGCACACGTACACACACAAGCTGGGAGCTTTCCCAAGAGAAAACCCAGTCTCTCACATCTATCTCAGAAGATAGGTGTATGTTTAGCTGTGCCATGCCTTACTCTTCATGAACACCTGGAGGTTATTTAACTTGGATTACGTACTGCTGCATGTACAGGCCAGGTACTGGAATCCATGCCTGCTCAACACACACAGTCACCCCACCAGCTGTACTATTTCACTTTTACTGTCCGGTACAATAACCAACTACACTACATGGCTTGAGGTTACTATAGGAACATCTAGTCTAATACCTGCCGTCATGAAGGTTATAATGTTCAGTTTTTATTCAAACTGGTGTAGAGATGTGCTGATTCAAATGTGTGGTCACTTTGGAGGCTGCAGTTTGGACTACTGTTAATTTGCACCACCTTATACTGACAAGTGCTTCTATTAAGGTCGTAAATGACAATTATCTTCTTTACTGATTTAGTCTGTCGGGTCATTTCTCAAGTAATTTTCTGAACTATAACACCAGATCTGATCTGGCAAGTTTGCAAGGTGATGTCTTCATATGTCATTGTTTAAGTCCAGAACTCAAAAGCTTTTTAATATATCACAAAAAAGAGAAGGGAGCAAATTCTCTTATTTGTTAGGCAGGGAGGACTGCCACTAATAATATTTTTTTTAATTTAGATTAATCTGTTGTTTGCACTGTCACAAAATCCAGTAACTTTGTCCAGGCAGCATTCCAGGACTAAAAGACATGAAAAAAGGCAGAGTGGAGAAGCTGGAATTAGGATTTTTTTTAATTTTTGACATTTTTACATGAGAAATGGCAGAATAATTCATCTTCAGGCTCTAATGTTTAACCCTCTCTGACAGGAACGTGGTGGACAAAACATCAGTAGCATAAATATCGAGAACCTCTGGAGATTCACTGCAGGGCTGATGGACCAAACTGCATCAGCTTTATTCAGCGTAACAAAAATGTTTTCACACAACAGGGGGAAATAAAATAAAAAAATCTGTACGCCACAGGAGCAAAGTTAAAAATCTCGGCCATTGTCACAGCAGAAGCAGTATTTTAAAGCCGCCCCTTAAAAAATTTAAAAAATAAAATCTCATCCTGACAGCACGGTGCACTGAGAGCTTTAACCCGGCGTTAATCTGCACACTTCCTGATCTCTGCTTATTTATCGGAGCAGCAGCAGCTTGTGCTGACGTGCTCTATAGGCTAACCCCCACCAGCACCTCCACCTCCCCCGGCCCTGCGAGCCAGGCCAGCAGCCTTATATTAATTACAACCCTCTCCTGCATGCTTGATTTTGCTGTCACATTAGCCGGCACGGACACCGTCAAGTGGCGAACGGGGCTGCCCGGTGAAAACGCGCTCCGCTCCCACTTGCCACGGGGAGACGACCCGCGGCGCAGCGGGAGGTCTGTGCACGCCGACCGGCCAGCCCCCCGCTACCCTTGTCCACACTCATATCCAACCAAATCAATGCCTGACCACTGATACGAGCAGGCCATCCCCTTTTCATTAAAAAAAAAAAAATCGCATTCCTCTCAGCATCGCACAACCGCAAAACCCCGGAGCCCCGAGAAAGGGAGAAAAGAGGCTCAACAGCGCCGAACCACACCGCTCCATCTTCGCTTTGTCCTGGAAGAAAACCTCCCCACGGACGCCAACACGCACCGTGTAGCCAGGGGAAAAGGGGGGGAAAAGCAGTGGAGGAAAGGGAATCCTACCTTTCGACTCAACGCTGTCCCCGAGTAGAAGTAGTAGGCTATCCCCAGCACCCACAGCACGGCAAAACACAACAATATCCTTGATTTCCTCCGCATGGCTGCCTGGTTTTTGCGTCCGCCCGCCTGTGTGTGCGCTTCGCGGCTCCCCTGCTCTGCTCTCCTCTGGCTGTTAGCGGCGGCTCGTCCCGGTCTGCTGTGTCCGTGGAGGGCGCTTCGCCGTGCGGATTCGACGGGCTTCGTCAGTCCGTCAGGCGGAGCGGAGCGAGCAGGAAGCAGCAAGTCAACATCAGCGAGGTTAGAGGGCAAAGGCTAGCCGACTCTAATCCAATCAAAACACCGGCCTGGAGGAGGGCCGGAGCCGCCAGCGAGTCGAGCCGTGCCGAGTGGTTCCGTACTGAAACCGAGAGAAGGGGGCTGGACAGTCCCTGTAGGAAATGGCTTGTAAATGTTCAGCTGTGTGTCTGTGGGAGCTGTGAGAGAGGATGTGTGATCATCGTGATTTCACTGTCTGTGTGGAGCCGCATGTGCTCTGAGGAGACAGTAGGGGCGCCAGAGATATCCTGCCTGCTTTAAACCGGTTTAAAAAAATAGAAAGCGAAAGCTTTCCGTTTAAATCTTTCATTGGCCTGATATGAATCGACCTATTAAAGGTAGAGACGGATTAAACAGATCAGAAAATTTCAAGTTTTACTTCTTTGTCTGGTTACTTTTCCATTCTTCCTTCCTGCCCATGAAGTTAAATCTCAGAGGAAATTTATTCCAGTGAAATCATATCACAGCGATAAAAAAACTGGAAAAGTTTGATTTGTTGTGTGCGCGTGTATATATTATTAAGTATCCATTTCACTGTGTTGACGTGAAATCCATAAAGAGGAATCCCACAACTGAGCTTTTCTGCGTCTTTTCTCACTTAAGCATATTAATATTTAACCTAATTATTTATATACAATACCAGGCAAAAGTTTGGACACCCCTTCTCATTCAATGTTTTTTTTCCTACAATGTAAATTAACGCTTAAGTCATTCAGACTATAAAGGAACACATACAGAATCATGTAGTAAACTTAAAAGTGTTGAACAAACCAAAGTATGTTTTAGATTTTAGATTCTTCAAAGTAGGCACCTTTTGCTTTGATTACAGCTTTGCACACTCTTGGCATTCTCTCAATCAGCTTCATGAGGTAATCACCTGAAATGGTTTTCCAACTGTCTTGAAGGAGTTCCCAGAGGTGCTGAGCACTTGTTGGCTGCTTTGCCTTCACTCTGCGGTCCAACTCATCCCAAACCACCTCAGTTGGGTTTAGATCAGGTGATTGTGGAGGCTAGGTCATCTGACACAACACTCCATCACCTTCTTTCTTGGTCAAATAGCCTTTTTTTTTTTTTCCCTGGAGGTGTGTTTGGGGTCACCATCCTGTTGAAAAACAAATGATGGTCCCACTAAGTGCAAACCAGATGGGATGGCGTGTTACTGCAGAATGCTGTGGTAACCATGCTGGTTAAGTGTGCCTTGGATTTTTGAATAAATTGCCAACAGTGTCACCAGCAATACACCCCATACCATCACACTTCCTCCTCCCTACTTCACGGTAGGAACTACACATTTAGGGACCATCTCCTCACCTTTTCTGCATCTTACAAGACATAAATCTCAAATTTGGACTCATCAGACTAAAGGACAGATTTCCACTGGTCTAATGTCCATTCCTTGTGTTCCTTGGCCCAAGCTATTCTCTTCCTCTTGTTGTTCTTCTTTAGAAGTGGCTTCTTTGCAGCAATTCAACCATAAAGTCCAGATTCACTCAGTCGTCTCTGAACAGTTGATGTTGAGATGTGTGTGTTACTTCAACTCTGTGAAGCATTTAGGTGGGCTCTTATCTGGGGTGCTGTTAACTTGCAGTTTCTGAGGCTGGTAACTCTGATGAACTGATCCTGTGCAACAGAGGTAACTCTTGATCTTCCATTCCTGGGTCAGTCCTGAAGAGAGCCAGTTTCATCATAATATTTGATGGTCTTTGCGACTGCATTTGAGAATACTAACCTTCATTTCTTAAAGTAATGACTGTCTTTTTTTTTTTTTTACTTAGTTGAGTAGTTCTTGCCATAATATGGATTAGAACATTACTCAAATGGGGCTAGTCACTGTAGACCAACTCTAACTCTTCACAACACAACTGATGGTCTCAAACACATTAAGAGGGCAAGAAATTCAAGAAATTAACTCTTCAAAAGGCACAGCTGTTAACTGAAAGCCATTCCAGGTGACTACCTCATAAAGCTGACTGAGAAAATCCCAAGAGTGTACAAAGCTGTCACCTAAGCAAGAGGTGCCTACTTTCAAGAATCTAAAATATAAAACATATTCTGGTTTAACACTTTTTTGTTTATTAAATCATGTATTTCTTCATAGTTTGGATGACTTTGCAGTACCAGTCAAAAGTGTGTCCAAACTTTTGACTGGTACTGCGTAGATCACAAAACAAAAAATCTCAAGCTGTTTAATAAACATTTTTCCATCAAAAAAAAAAATGTTTTAAAAAGTAAACTGTGATGATTCACTGCAATTTCTCCCACTTGTGTCGTAATAAAGATAAAAATCGACTTTAAAATATTGTAGTGGTTTACATCTTCAAGTTTTTGATCCTTCCAGGAACTTCTCAGCCATACTGTCTTGAAGCTTCGCTGCTTCCCACAGAAGATGTCATATAAAAAGCATGGAAAGCTCAGATCATTTTCTGTATTCATGAAATGACTATCAGATCATCTATGCATTCAGTGGCAAAATTTAAAGTTAAATTATACTTAACTGTTTTTAATTGAAAAGTCTGATAAATTTGAAATATCCCTTACACTATGATATGCTATGCCAGTCCCAGCTCTGCTGGAGTTTTCTTCCTGTTAAAAGAGTTTTTCCTTCCCACTGTCGCCAAGTGCTTGCTCACAGGAGGTTTTCTCTGTGTTATTGCAGGGTCTTTGCCTTACAATATAAAGCACCTTGAGGTGACTGTTGTTGTGATTTGGTGTTATATAAATAAAATTGAATTGAATATGCAATGACTAGAATTCACATACAGTGAAATTTTCAGGATGTTTTTTCTTAATTATAAGGAAACAAAATAATGAGTTATGAAGAAATGAATGAAGAATTTCAGAGATCTTTTTGACCTTTTATCCATTTCCCTTGATTTCTGTTAGAAACTCTTACAGTGGATGCTCATATAAAATCAAATCAGATGGGAGTCAGTAATCCCTTTGAGCCAGATGCTCAGGCTTCAGACTGCTCTCAGTTTCAGACAGTTTTGACCACTCTTGGCTCTGTGTGTTGGCACTAGTAGTCTCGGGCATGCAGCTCTGGTCATGAGCAGAGAAGCACTGGTGTGTTTTACACAGAGGAAGAACTGAGGTGCTTCACTGAGCCTGTCAAGATAAATAAGGATTTTTATTTAAACTGTGAATCATGCAAAGCTACTGTAGTAGAGTCCAATGATAAGAAAATGAACCTGGTAATGAGCATAATAGGTCCCCTTTAAAATTCCTCCAAACCTTTAACAGGCCTCCGAAACACTAACTTTCCCCAGTAACTTCAAACTAATGAGAAGAGCACTGAAAAAATGCAACATAATAAAAAGTATTTGCTGTGAAAGAAGTAAAGCTGACCTGATCTTGGCAAAAAATCATGAGCTTAGACTCCTTGCTCACAATAAGAAGCTTTTGCAGCCTTTAAGCAGCAGAAATCAATAAAATTGTATAACTTTCAAACACAAAGAAGAGGAAACATTATGTCCTGCCTAAAATTGTTAACATTCTGAAAACACAGCTGAAATGGATTTTTCTATGGTCTGCAGCACTCAGACCAACTCTCTCTGACATAGAGCTCAGCTGGAACACCCCTGGCTAAAACTAAAAGGTCTAGCTCATGTTCTGTGTGGTTCAATCTGCCTCTGACATTTTTCATTTTAATGGTGACAAAATGAGATTTTGACTGGAGAGCAAAATGCCTCTCGGTCCAAGTAAAGAAAAAAAAAATGCTATCAATACACACACTGTGCTGTTCTCCAAAGATGTCCCAACAGTATTATGCACAGGCAGAGAAAAACACACACTTATTCAGTTCTGCTCTCGTCATGGTGGTCTGAGAAGAGACTCAGTGTGTTTATGTTACCTTCAGTAGGGTTAGAGTATGGATGGATGGAAGTCAAACTGAGAGAGAGGGGAGGAAGACTAAGAAGCACAGAAACAGATGTGCAAAGTTAGTAGCACGGGTGTAAAAGAGGTTTTTATACTTTACCTCTGATGCCCTGATTAGCTGTTATGAGGGTCTCAAGTTACCCCTGAAGGGGTCAGTTTGGCTCTAAGATTTCAAATAAAGATCAGAAGCATCTTCTTTGCTTTGATCATGGCAAACATGGCAACATTTTCTTGCTGTTATGCAGCAAGAAATATCATGCCTAGCTCTGTCAAGTTATGTTTTTGTCTTCTTGGACTTATAAAAAATGCCTGTGCAGCAGCTGTTAAACAAGGATAATTGAAGTGAATTTTATCATTTTATGATATGTAATATTATTAATACACAGGGACTTAATTATATGCAAATTGCAATCTGTTACGGCTTTTGGATTACACCTGAAATCTAGAAAACTGTAATTAAACAGTTAATAAAACATGACCGAAACAATGTGACGAAAATTTTTAATATTGTAAAATAAGCTGTATTTAATGGTCAAATTTCTGAAGATGGCAACAATACTATAATGGGAAGTAAAATTCCAGACTCGCTGCAAAACAATACAGAGGATAAAGAGTTGCATGGAGAATTATCACTGGAGGATTAAGTGCAACCAAATGACAACTAACTAATTGTGTTCATTGTTTCTTTGATTAAAGTTCTTAGTTTTCCACAAGTTCACATGTCTATGTCTGTAATCACTGTACAAATAAGTGTTGCATGGAGCAAGCACATCAGTGTAGTTCATAGTTTAGTAAAGAAAAGCAACCTGTGTGACAGTGAGGATCTGTAAGGCAAAGAGACCTCAGATTTAAAGAAATATTTAATTCACAAGTCTTATAAACCTGCTGTGAAGTGGCCGTGGAATATGAGCTCACCCACTTAAAGAACAGGTGCTTCAACGTTAGCTGAGCCTGGAGGAATGTTTCAAACTTATTGCTGCCAAGAGAAAAAGGGATTTTCTTCTGCAGGTCTGGAACATGGAGCGATGAGTCCAAGTTTGAAATATCCCAGCATAACTGCCAACTATTTGTCAGATTCAGAGAACATAAATTGTGCATGCATTTTTCAGACTGTCGTGGCTTAGGGCTGCTTTGTTGATGACAAAGTTACCAGATCCATCATACCTTACTATTATTTCATACCAGTCTTTCAAGCTAACTTACCAGAGATAAGCTAAGGCCTTCAGTTACTTCCACTGTCAGCTGGCTCACTAGATTCTAGATTCACTACAGTTATTTTCTTTTTCATCTAGACACATAAACAGTGTTTAGACAGAAATGAGGTCACCTACTGGCTCGCCTATGCTGTGAATATCTTACATCATCCAGCCACTTTGTTAGGTACATGTTTTCAACTGCTCATTAATGCAAATATCTAATCAGAAAATCACATGGCAGCAACTCAACATGTAGGCATGTAGACATGGTCAAGACAACCTGCTGAAGAATCCAAGTGCTCTTTAAACATAGCATGATTGTTGGTGCCAAACAAGCTGGTCTGAGTGTTTCAGAAACTACTGATTTACTGGGATTTTCACACAAAACCATCTCTGGGGTTTACAAAGAAAAAAAGATAAAATATCCATTGAGCAGCATTTCTCTGAGTAAAAATGCCTTGTTGATGCCAAAGGTCAGAGGAGAATGGCCAAACTGCTTTGAGCTGATAGGAAGGCATCAGTAGCTCAAATAACAACTTGTTACAACCAAGGTATGCAGAAGAGTGTCTCTGAGAGCACAACACATCAAACCTTGAAGCATCAATGGACCACAGCAGCAGAAGATTACATTTGGTGCCACTCCTGTCAGCTAAGAACCAGAAACTGAGGCTACAATTTCCAGGGGCTCACTAAAACTGGACAATGGAGGACTGGAAAAATGTTTTCTGGTCCAATGAGTCTTGATTTGAGATGCAACATTTGGGTGGTAGGATCAAAATAAGGTGTAAACAATATGAAAACATGGATCTATCTGGCCGTGTATTAATGATTAAGGTTGATGTGGTATAATGGTGTGGGGGATATTTTCTTGGCACACTGTGGGCCCCTGAGCACAAGCAATTGTACAAGTATTGTTGGTGACAATGTTCATCTTTTTATGACCACAGTGTACCCATCTGCAGCAGGATAACTCAAATCATCTAAAAAAGTTTTCCGCAGTCACTAGATCTTAATCCAGCAGTGGAACAGGAGATTGGGATCATGGATGTGCAGCTGACAAATCTGCAGCAACTGTGTGACGCTATCACGCCAACATGGATCAAAATCTCTGACGAATGTTTATAGCACCTTGTCAAACCTATGGCACAAAGAATTCAGGCAGTTTTGAAGGCAAAAGGGGGGTCCAACCCAGTAGTAGCAAGATGGATCTAATGAAGTGACTGGTGAGTGTATACTAAGAGGAGTTGAATTACAGGAAAAACCTGAATGCTTATCTCCTACAGTGAGGTGATTCAGTGAACCTTTATCCCTACAGTGATAAACTGTGATCTCCACCACCATGCCTCTGGTAGAGATCCAGGGAAAAATCAATGTCAAGGAGCACTGAAGCTCTTCTGGTGGCACATAGCTACATAGCTACCCAACACTTTGTGACGCTTCATTAACAAAAAATTTTTTAAGCCTGCCTTGTCTGCCAAGTTTTGCAAAGAGAATTATGATCTGCATGCACTGTTGTGTCAAACAAATTTGTTCTTCCAAAATGAGCTCTATAAATTCTCTATAGTCTCCTCTTGTTAATGTTTTTCCTTTTATTTATTTATTTGTGTTATTTTTCACATAAATGTATATGTATTGTAGCAATGCCGGAGTTGACAGACGAGGGAAAAAGCAAGAAAGAAAGAAAGAAAAAGGGGGAGAAAATAGAACAAGATAAGAGGACAGAGAGGACAGAAAACCACAGTGGCTAACCAACTGCTGCACCTGTAAAAAAAAAACAAAAAAAGAAGAAAAACATAAAAAAAACAAGCAGTACGTGGAAAAAAACATACATGTGAAAAAACTAACAAAAAAAACATGGCTACACAAACCAACAGACAGAGTTCACCCTTATTGTGTTGTGGTGTGTGTGTGCGTGTGCATGTGTGTGCGTTTGTTAGCTTGAGTGAGTAAGAGAGTGTCAATGTCTGTGTCTGTGTCACGAAATGTATTTAATAATGAGGGCGGAAAGCCGTAGCAACGCCCCCCAGAAGTCAGAGGCAGATAGAGAAAGACCCAGGAGATCCGAGCTGCCCGCAGCCCCCCAAGAGTAATGAAGACCCATGGCCACACATTCCAATGACAACCGCATGCCCACCCCAGCAGAAGGGAGAGGGAAGCCCCAGATGGAGCTCCCCCAGCTAAGGGGCAACAGCCCCAGAGAACTAGAGGCAACAGGAAGCCAGCCCCCAGAGGCTGGCCCCCAAGCACAGGACGGTGGCAGGGCCCTAGGATCCGAGACACCCAAGAACCGCCCGACACCCAGCAGAGAGACAGAGAGAGGGACAAATGGACAAAGACACACACTCATCCACATCCACCCACCCTCTAAAGTGGGGCAAATGGACACCGCCCCTTGGCCAGCAGTGACCCCAGGATGCTGCCAACCTGGCCCCCGAAGCACCATCTGACTCCCATCACGTGCAAGGTGTAGGAAATAGGGGTGTAGGATGACCCGTCCACCCCTCCCCCTCCTTGTTAGTGATATGATGGTATTAGTGTATGTGAATGTATGAGGTGTAAATCTGTGCGTGAAGTTAGGGTGCTGTTAAAATACACACTTTTTATTTTTTTACATTTTAATTCATCACCCATCTTTATCTTGTTCTAGCTTTATAGTCTTAAATGAATACTGCACAGACCAGAGCATGCTATTTCTTGTGTATCGTACCTCAAGCCAGTCTTTATCTGATGAGCAGTGATCTCTATATATTGTTTTGAGTTTTGTATTATTCTTATTTCCCACAGGCTTGTGAAATATTACATATGACTGAAAACTGTTCAAGCACTTTTGTTAGACACTAAAAACATACTTACTCTGACATGCTGCCGGCTTGCAAAACCTGGTGACCCATGCAGTGAGCCTCCATTGTTTTCAAAAGGTGTGGCCTCTTCAGACTTCATTCCTAACACTTTCCGGGCTTTCAAGGCACCCAAACATCCAGAAACAGTTAAAACAATGGCGTCCAGTCTTTCTGGATGCTGTTAAAGAACTGGATGGGAAGACCTTTAACAAGCCATTTCCTGTTTCAGCTGTTACCTGCAGTATGTGTCTCATTTGTGAAGCTTTAACTGAGGCAAACTGCACCTTGAGGAAACAAGGTTTCGAAAAAGAAAAAAAAAATCTCATGAATTGTGTTGACGCTCTTGTAAATAAAAATGTTTTCCATTTATGCCATTAATGCAAACCCTGCATGACAGGAGTTTTCAGACTGATCGATGCATTGTGAGAGAGTATATTTTGTACATGCAGGCACAGTGATGAAGAGTCCATTTACTACTTTTAAAAACACATTTAGCTACATCTACTACTTAGGTTGTCAGAAACTCATTTCCCACCGTTTTAAAATATAAATGACTGAGCACTGAAATTCTGTGCACTTTTAGTTATATAGACATCAAAGCTGCAGATCAGTTATTCTGTCAAGTACAGGCAAATATGAACAGCATATCTCTGTAAATTCTAAAAGAGCTTGACTCTAGCCCTCCCCTTTTTTGACAGTTTTGCATTAATGTTTACAAACACTGTCAGTTTAAACACTCGATCCAAAGCGCGAAAACCCCAGCTGTCACTTTCTGCCAGTCTTTGTAGATCAGTTGATGTATTGAAAAATAGATTAAAAAAAACCCAAAAACTTTTAGATCAGTGTTTCTAAACATAAAGCTACAGTTTTATTGGTAAAAAGAAGTTCTGTACCATTAATTATATAAACAGTTTTAGCAGCTGTACTCAAACAGACATGTATAATAAAAGTGTGCGCCTAAATGAAAGCAGTGATCATAGCAATGCCTGTCCTGCCAAACAAGTGGCTATAAACACTATAAATCCAGTTAATGATTACCATTTTTTTCCCACAGTAAAACAGCTGCAAATCTAATAGACTGATTCATCATTTGTCCTTTTTTTGTCTCTGAAAACACAGTTCATTCATCAGCTTTTCCATCAATAGGCAGGTTTCTGTGGAGATCCTTTTAAATGTACCATTGGAAATGCTCCCTTTTCTTTCTTTTGCCTTACTCCTTATTAGATTGTGAATGTTTATACAGCCAATTTCCACCTGACAATCACGATCACCGACACTGACCTTCACTTTGTCTTTTCTTTTATTCTGCCCAGTTTTGTCTGTTTTTACTCTTGCGTTTGCATTTTTTTTGTCAGTGATGGTGCGCTAAGTTGAAGCCTCTACATGAGAACAACAATAAAATGTTGGCTTAACATTGAGCCTGGCAGTTTGAAAGACACACAGCAAACTTTCAGTATCTCCTATTTGAATCTGTCTCTGCAGAATATCAGTCTCTCAGATCTTCCCACACATTACCTGTCTGACCTGCTTCAATACTGAACTGAATAAAACCAAAAATGCACACAAATTATGTAATATATGAAGTATACTGTTTAATTTTTAAGCACTTTGAATGTTAGTATTTGCCTCCCCTATCATCTGCAACAGTGACAATAGGAAATATTTTCCTATTTTGATTTTTTATTATCATTACCTTTATTTTACCAGGAAGTCCCATTGAGATCACAGTCTCTTTTAGAAGAGAGGCCTGGCCAAGATAGCAGCCCTATAAACTCAAAAACAACTCAAAATACTACAAATACAACATAAACTATAAATCCTGACAATATAAAATACCCATAACATAAAATATTAAAACATTCAGTGGCTTCTCAAAAGAAACATTTGCAAGTCTCCTCCACTGCATTCCTTATTATGCATTTAAATTCACCAATAGATAGAGACATGTTTAAATTTAGGTCTTTCTGTAAATTATTCCGTGTCCGAGGTGCATAGAAAGAAAATGCTGTTTTCCCCAGATCTGTCCGAACTCTAGGTACATCAAAAAGCAACCATTCAGAAGGTCATAACTGCTAACTATTGACACCAAGACAGAGCAGATACATAAAATGGCTTTATAGAGGAAAATATACCAGTGCTGTTTTCGTCGAATGGTTAGTGATGGCCAACCCACCAACTCTGCATTTGTAATAAAATATAAAGATGAATGGTACACTGAAAAAAGACTCTTTAGAACTGAAGAGGTAGCATGCATATACAGTGTATCACCATAATCAGTTACAGGCAAAAATTCCACAAGTTTTTTCTTAGAAAAAGCAGAAAATCAAGATTTATTTCTAAAGTAAAAATCCATCTTCACTTGCTATGATCATCAAACCCCTGTTGTCAAACCTTTCAGAAGACCATCAATTTTGTTTTCTGAACATTTAAGACCAATTTAAAACACAGCAAAGCAGTTTATGAGTGAGTGAAATGCAGTCTGAAATTCTTATACTGTTTGCCTTGCAGAGGGAGCACGTGTGTATATAACAGTATCATCAGCATAAAGATGTATATTTGCTTGTATGTTCTTGCACAACTGATTTATAAAAACAGGAAATCAAATAGGTCTCAAAACGGAACCCTGCGAGATACGTTTGGTTAGCTCAAGATAATCAGATTTATGGCCCTCTGCATAGACAGACTGAGTTTGATTTACCAGATAATTTCAAAACCACCTAACAACATTTGGACCAAAACCAGCACTAATACGCTTTTTCAGATCTTACTGATTACACATATGCCGTTGTCAGCCATAAGAGTGAGTGCAGCAGATGAAAAATATCAACATGTCCAGCACAGCCATCTGAGGTGATTAAAAAAAAAGTGGGATCCTGGTACAGTCCACAAATTTGGGGTTGTTTTTTATTTTACACACCCTTTTCCAATTGTTCATGTATTTAATTTTGAATCCATTATTCATTTATTTGTTTATGTATTCAATTATGGATTAATTTATTCTTTCTTTCTTTGGTCTTATGGAGGGCCTGCAGTCAGAAAGTCATTCCTCTTAGGTGGAATCAAGACTAAATGGGTGCAGAGAATGGAAGCAGGTGCTCTGGTCTGCAATCATATTTTCAGTGGGAAGTGGTTCTGCTCATGAACCGCTGGTTTGCAAACACAATAAACACAGAGGGCCTTGTATGTATCACAGGAGAGCGGTTACTAGCCTTACGGGGAACAGGATTAATTTCAGAAGCACAAAGTCACTGTTACAGAGGCCTGCAGATCTGCAGACCTTGTGATTAAAAGCAATATGCTTTACCATGTAAGCCACAGCCAGCAGTATGATTTTTATTTTTCAGTGTTGGTAACTTAAGGTGACACAATAGGTACAAAACACCATGAGATGACCTGCAAAAATATTTTTTCATTAAAATGGCAGAAAAAATGGTGTGCCATGATTTGAATGTTGCGTTATATGTTGATTAATGATTCAGAAATGCAATTACTTGCAATAATGCAAAGGTTTGAAATTGCAGCAACTTGTCAGACTTGCTCATAAAAATGCCAAAGTGGGAAGATTGAGGAAACATATTTAATAATGGAATTTATTTATGAAAAAAAAAAAACACACTTAAAATGCATATATTCTTGTTGTTTTGTGACTTTCTTCTACATTTGCCTAACTCCCATTGAAACTGAAAAGAAATATTTGACAAGTGAGTCTTTTAAAGCTTCTGCTCCTCACGTCACACATGCGCTGTGTCTTTAGGATTCAGGGTGTGACCAAAGTGATCTGCCTGCACCGAGCTTTATGTGCAGTAAACAGATATTTATACGAACTGCAACTGTGTTTGCAATACCTGCAGGTCTGGTTACAACCCTCAGGCCATTTTCAAGCAACTACTTTACAGACATCCTTTTAACACTGTAGGTTTGAGCTGTTTAAATGTTCACATTTAAGGTGATGATACGTAGAACCAGCTTTGGGGGGATAATGCATCATAGTACCAATACACTCAAGGTGCTGATCTACTGAAAAAAATTACGTTTTTTTGTATATCATTGTTCATGTACCTGATGGAACAAATATATTTTTATATCGTGTTGTTTTATACTTCGGGAGTATAAACCTTCATCCAAAAAGGAAGGAACTGAATCTCACATTGCAAAGTCATAAACTGAGTCATCAACTCTTTGGGGTAAAGGGATGCCTTTTCGAGTTGTGGCTCATCATTCAGCCTGGTATACCATTTAACAATGTTTACATATATTTCACAGGCAAGTAAACCAAGAAACCAGTTTGAGATGATTTGAGCTTTGTGACATGGTACATCCTGCTGGAAGCAGCCATCAGAACATCAGTACACTGTGGTTATAAACAGCTGGACATAGCCAGCAACAACACTCAGGTTGGCTGTGGTGTTTAAATAATCCTCAATTGGTACCAAGTGAACTAACATGTGCCCATGTGCCATGAATATATTCCCTACACCATTACACCACCAGTGCCTGAACTGTTAATATTAGGCAGGATGGATCCATGTTTTCATATAAATCTGATCATCATGCCAATGTTGCAGCAGAAATAAAGACTAATAAGACCAGGCAACATTTTTCCAATTTTCTGTTGCCCAAAACTGCTTAGCCAGTGTGAACTGTCACCTCAGTTTTTGGTTCTTAGCTAACAGGAGTGACACCCAGTGTGGTCTTGTGCTGCTATAGCCTGTCCATGCTTCAAGGTTTGACGTGCTGTGGTTCAGAGATGCTCTTCTGCATACCTTTCAGTTGTTGTAATGAGTGGTTATGGCCTTATGAAGACAGGACTCCTCACAATATTTAACAAAATCATATAAATTGTATATTTATTGTCTTAGGTACAAAATCCATTGCCTTAAATACAACAAACTTTGTCTGAGCATCAAGAACAAATCGACATTGTGCTCTTGCAGTGACATCATCTGGTATCCACAACTGATTGTCTTCCTCAAACCGAAACCAGCAAACCAACTTCTGTTTATTAAAATTGAAACCTAACCCAAAGGCAGTTCTGGCAGTTAAACAGTGTATTTGTCCTCTCCTTGCCTCTGTGCTTTGTGGTAGTGGATGTAGCTGCCGTACAACTCATTGAAGACCTCACTGACTCCCATTGGCAGTCCCGCTTTGAGAAACCTGATATCCTGCTCCTTGCACAGATCCAGTATCAGATATATGCCCTCAGTTAGATGCAGCTTCACATCTGGTCGCAGAGTAACCTGGAGAGGTCAATTATGAAAGAGGAGAAGACAACAGACACAACAGGAGATAAGAGAAATTTAAATGAATCAGAGGTCAGACAATGTTTGTCCATTTCATAAATTACATCTTTGTTCCAACAAAACACTTAGCGATGATCCCTTCCGTCTACACACATCCCTGCTCCACTGTTTTCCAGTTTAACAAGATCAAATTTGCATGAAAATATGATGCCGTTATGCCGCTGTATGCATTGACCTGAGGCAAACTTTTCAAGCCATAAATTATGCGTCAGAATAGTTAAATACTCATTTAGTTCAGCCGTAAGTTTCAATTAGAGAGGCATCAAAGGACAGACATCGTCATCTATACTGGCCAAAAGTACATTACTGCAAATGCTCAGAGCAGGACTACAAAAAGATAAAACTGAAGATCAATGAATTCCCTAGAAACCCAGGAAATATTTAAAAAGGAAACTCCCAGAGGCACCACAAAAAGAGTTTCTCAAATAGGATCAATAAGCATCACAACATAATTGTTACTGTTCCCACTTTCAGTCTACAGGAATCATTCTGCTTTGCAATGTGACACCTCATCTGAGTAGATTTTAAAGCAATAACCAACTCTTTGTGTCAGTGTTGCTACAAGATGAATTAAAAGCGTGGAAAGTATTATTTTAAACCCACGCTGTAGTTCACATCTGAAATTCAATAAACTAGGTGGCCTCACACTGTTGTAGAGGATTGTCTAGTTCTCTGAAAATGGGAAGGTCGTACACACCCACACACACACATGAGTGATAGAAGCAGAGCAGTGTGTTCAGACAGCAAGATAACCAACACTACAATGGGTGTAGCTTTCTTACTCCAATAACACGTAAACAGTCAAACAACAATGATTGTGCTCAGCAGACACTGCAGAACGAGCCAAGTGGATATTCAATATCGTCTGGTTATTCATCTCCATTGCACTACACCCCCACAGGTGTTACGCACCATGACTTGATGCTATTTGCAGTGACCACAGTCCACAGATCTCTGACAAAAAGCGAGGAGGTGATAGTTGCTCTGTGCTGCTGACTGTACTGGTTTCATGATTAGCTAAAACCCTGCTCACATAATGATAGGCTTCACACATGAAGGAAACAACCAATCAGGGGGATTTCTGCAGACAAAGCAGTTAGCAGCACTTCGTAACTGCTTTGTTTGCAGAAAACTGAGGTACCCACAAAGAAGAGGCAGAACATTTACATGATGATAACCAAAGCTATGGAAAACACCTGTGTATTTCTGCTTTTTTACATGTGCTCTTCAGCACTATTTGGAAACTACTCTATCTGATGGATTACATCCTGTAACATTTGCATAGTTTAACCACAGTGACACTCCTTCAACAAAGAAAGTGCTGCCATAGTACCATTCTGGTTTCCTGCTGCACCTTTGGGAATGCAAATGTAGTCCTGACATGATTTGAACTAAAATTAAAGATTATTACAATTAGGATTTATGTAAAAGAAGTACAGTACTAACTGTACATATAAGAGTTTGTTTACAACAATACAACAGTCCCAATGCATGTGTCAAAAACTTGTATCAACTTTTTGTGTTCCCAGCGAGAACTGTGTATCTGACAAATGTCCTCAAATCCAAAATCTTAATTAGTCAGTGGCTGAGTTTTACTTAGGGTAAAAAAAATTAAAACATTTCTAGTTCTGCAGTGTCAGTTCCATGGACTGCATATAAAAGATGGACGTGGCCTCCAATTCCAAAAGCTAACATCAATGTTAAAGTGCCTTAAACTTGCTCCAGAGGGTGACTCCTCTGGTTGCAGTCCAACTGAAAAAGAAGTCTCTGAGAAAATGACCTTATATTGCACTTATAACCTACAATATCCTGGTCAGTTTATGATCTCAGTTGCTAGCTTCTTATTTAATGTAAGATGATATTCAATTTTTCTTTATGGTCCCAATTTTTATGATAAATTAATATTAATATTAACATTAATATTACAGCTCATTGTATGGTACAGACGATCCAAGAAGTTGGTGCTTCTCCACCCTTTAAAAGGTAACTTCTGTCTCCAAAAGAAACAACACAGCAGCAGACAAAATACTATAGTTATTGCTTCAAAATGCTTTGCTCCAAACCAGTGGATGACGCAATGGTGGCTACATCCATCTTTGTTCCATTTGTGATTCTAACCACTTAATGGAAATTTTTTTAAAAATGCAAAAGCAAGTTCAATATGTTCAAAACTAAAAAGAAAATGTTGCTTTTCTATCTGCAGCTCCACTGGCTAACACCTGGCTGCTGCACAGGAAGTTTGTTTCTAAGAGTCATCAGGAGCAGCTCTGAGACAGCTAAATTACAATCTGACTTACAAAGAGGACCATCTCTTTACACTGTTCCACTGTTTAGTTTCAGTTTAATTTACACAGTACAAAGAATCCCAAAAATGGCTTCCACACTATTTCTGTCTGTCTGTTGGTCTGACAGTCTGGATTGGTTTTGTTCATTTTCTTCCTCCCAGTGTGTGACTGCTGGAAACTGCTGAGTCAGGCTGGCGTCATGTTAAATACAGTCTGGCAGCAGAGAGGAGCCGCTCTCAGGAGCCAGACGTGACTCACTGTACTGAGGGAGCTTCACTCCAGCACTTGGAGTTACGGTAATCCTGGACCTGTTCACTGAGATTTGTGAACATCTACAGTTTGGCCAATGGAAATGCTTCCCATCACTGCTTCTGAGCGTCAGCGTCTCCATCGCTCAGCTCAACGGCTACCAGACAAACTGGGTTGGATCAAAGGATCATTTGAGATCCTGCTGCCTCTTCCATACATCTGTGTGTGTGTGTGTGTGTGTGTGTGTGTGTGTGTGTGTGTGTGTGTGTGTGTGTGTGTGTGTGTGTGTCACTCACAGCTGTAGAAAATCACAGGGGATGACAGATGGGTTCAGATGAGGAACTGTCTTGGCTTTCTTTAATACTATGACTGTGTGCAATTGTGTGTGTGTGTGTAGGTATTTCATTGCTCTGTCACCAAATTGTAAAAACCATCAGAAAGAATAATTTTTCCAGTGCAAATATTAGCAAGTCAAGACACAGAGAACATTCATAACATAAGTGAGTGTGTGTGTGTCTGTGTGTGTACCTTCTGCAGCTCTGTGACGTACTGAGCCACCATGAAGGCTGAGAGTGCGGTGAAGTTTTCAGCGGTTGTAGCGATGTGAGAGTACATCCTCTCGATCAGTCTGGAACACTGTAAGTACACATCACTGTCTGGATCTTCAGGAAACACAGAATGGTGTTCATGTCATTCATATGGGGAAAATGAAGATTGTGTATTCAGACATTGAATCTGGCTTTCCAGATAAGCTTTTAAACAAAGATTCTTATTTTATTGTACCCAAACAAAGCTAATCAGCAATGAATAAACTAGAGTGTAATACTGCATTCACACAACTGGTGAAAAAGCGACTGACTGCAAGACGTTTTCAGTGAAATCTGGAGATATGACACTACAAACTGACACTTTACACAAATCAAAGTTGTCTTCAATCTATAAACTGTATAGAAAAGATGGCCACAGCCATTGGTAAGTTAAGTTGTGAATCCTCGAGATTTTGAGTGTTGCCACCTTGGCGTCTTAAAATCAGATGTGAGGAGTGCGGAACATACTTCACTTTATCCTCCATTTTTGACTAACTGGAGCTTTACAAAATTCGCATCACATTGCATTCGGTAGCAAAAGGGCCATTTTCCCATAGACTTCTACAGTCATGGCCGAAAATGTTGGCACCCCTGAAATGTTTACAGAAAATTAAGTATTTCTCCCAGAAAATTATTGCAATTACACATCTTTTGTTATGCATATGTCTATTTCCTTTGTGTGTATTGGAAGAACACAAAAAACAGAAAAAAAAAGCCAAAATTCATATAATTCTACGCAAAACTCCCCCTTCCAAAAAATGGGCTGGACAAAATTACTGGCACCCACAACTTAATATTTGGTTGCACACCCTTTGGAAAAAATAACTGAAATCAACCGCTTCCTGTAACCATCAACAAGCTTCTTACACCTCTCAACTGGAATTTTGGACCACTCTTCTTTTGCAAACTCTTATATTTGAAGGGTGCCTTCTCCCAGCAATTTTAAGATCTCTCCACAGGTGTTCAATGGGATTTAGATCCAGACTCATTGCTGGCCACTTCAGAACTCTCCAGCACTTGTTTGTTTTCATTCATTTCTTTGTGCTTTTTGAAGTATGCTTGGGGTCATTGTCCTGCTGGAAGACCCATGACCCAAGACAAAAACCAAGCTTTCTGACACTGGGCCCTACATTGCGACCAAAATCCTTTGGTAATCTTTAGATTTCATGATGCCTTGTACACAGTCAGGGAATCCAGTGCCAGAGGCAGCAAAACAACCCCAAAACATCTTTGAACCTCCACCATATTTGACTGTAGGTACTGTGTTCTTTTCTTTGTAGGCCTCGTTCTGGTTTCAGTAAACAGTAGAATGACGTGCTTTAGCAAAAAGCTCTACCTTGGTCTCATCTGTCCACAAGACATTGTCCCAGAAGGATTTTGGCTTACTCACGTACATTTTGGCAAACTGCAGTCTAGCTTTTTATGTCTCTATGTCAGCAGTGGGGTCCTCCTGGGTCTCCTGCTATAGCGTTTCCTTTCATTCAAATGTCGGATAGTTCGCGCTGACACTGATGCACCCTGAGCCTGCAGGACAGCTTGAATTTCTTTAGAACTTGATTGGGGCTGCTTATCCACCATCCAGACTATCC